>WNWK01005707.1:0-70000 GCA_009830355.1 Cherax destructor | reverse complement strand
TACTTTCTATCTTCAATTTTCAATTCTTTCCACTTAATTTATTCCTCTCTTTATCATTCATTCAGTCGTAGAAAGCAGTCTTCTACCCCCGTCTCTCTCTTCTCTTTCTCTTCTCTCACTATTCGGTCCTTCAGTTCGTTGAATCATTGTAATGATGATCCCTTTGGATCATCATCTGCCCGTTGGATCATCATTTACTGCCCGTTGGATCATCATTTACTGCCCGTTGGATCATCATTTACTGCCCGTTGGATCAACTACTACGGGCATCCGTCAGGAGTCGTTCATACGACTCTCGCTTAGATCGAGTTCTCACAACATGCAAATATCGGAGAAATAAAGCAGATTAGCAAAGCGAAAAATCTGGAAGACAGCAGACTCTAGCTTCTTCCTGTTCTTCAAATGGATTTGCCTTAAAAAATTAATGGAGCATACACGGGGTTGTATAGAGCCTGTGGAATGGGAGGCATTCAGGTTACTTGTAATCGTATCCTCATCGAATTATGGCTAACAGAATCAAGGGAAAGAGCTCAACCTGCAGGGCATCATACAACGTCTGGGTAATAGGAGGTAATCAGGTTTTACACAAGGAAGGGGAAGGTAGCTCTGATTCCTTGAAACTAAGACTCATTCAGCAGCATCAAAGCACTTATATTTAGAAGGATCCTAATCAAATAATGGCGATTATCATATTTCACTGTCTGGCAGACACTATGTTCCTCACAGACATTGCTGTCACACTATTATTATTAATTATTATTATTATTAATTATTATTATTATTAGTATAGTAACCGGAAAGAGGTAAACTAGTAGGAATCACATAGCGTTTCTCTTAACATTGGCATTTTCTAGCCTGTCAGTATCAGTATCAGCTCCTAGTAGAAAGTTCTTAAAATCTCCCTCTCTCTCTCCTCTCTCTCTCTCTTCTCTCTCTCTCTCTCTCCCTCTCCTCTCTCCTCCTCCCTCTCTCTCTCCCTCTCCCTCTCTCTCTCTCTCTCTTCTCTCTCTCTCTCTTCTCTCTCTCTCTCTCTCTCCTCTCTCTCTCTTCCCCTCTTTCTCTCCCTTTTTCTCTCTCTCTCTCTCTCTCTCTCTCTCTCTCTCCCCTTCTCTCTCTCTCTTCTTCTCATCTATCTCTTGTCTGATGGCTTCTCTATGTATTAAGTGACAAGCTTGCTTTCATAATCGTCATTGTTTGCTATATCTATTAAAATGCCAGTCTGTTACATAAAGCAGATCATTGTTCTATATTCCCTTAAAAGTCCTCAGTGTTCACCTAGCAAGCAGGACTCTCAAGCACTTGAACGTCATTCCTCCATTGTTTGCTTAGAATTTAACTTGCTTGGGAAAATCCACACATCTGTGTTGAACCATTTGGTTATTCAATACTTGTAGTTTTTGTAAGCGTTTTCCCAATGTTGGCAGTTTTTGTACGCACTGGTTTTCTACGGCTGTTAGCTTGATGATATGGCGTGACTAGGTCAGTCGGGTTAGTACCGTTGGGTCTGGTAGGTTACTGGATGAGTGAACTAGTGTAGACAGGCAGGTTCTTGGCTGCCAGCGTTACCTAAGTATTTCAACGCCTCGATAAGGCATATTAAATTGTATAATTCTGATCTTATTGTTTTGTTCATGAATATTTGAAGAAGTTCTAACCCCCTGGGGACTGTAAGTGGAGTTGTAACAGACACGTATGAGACACGAAAGTGGTATTGAGACATTCATTAAGGAGACGTTTCGGCAGCCAGGGACTTGACCCAGTGAGGGTTACTTGAGTGTATCCACTACAGTTCAGTAGTAGTATGCAGGCTTCGGATTCGATTCCCGTCCAGATCCTAAATCTGGGATCTGGCTGCTGAATGGCAAACCTACTGTGTACTTTGATACAGTGTGTGCAGGTTCGAAACCTGCTATGAACTGAGAGATAATATTTGTTAAAAGTTCGTCCGTTTGCGAATTATCAAGCATATATATACATATATATATATATATATATATATATATATATATATATATATATATATATATATATATATATATATATATATATATATATATATATATATATATATATATATATATATATATATATATATATATATATATATTTCGATACGATATTTTTTTAAACATTCATGGGTCATTCAGGTTGTATAATATATGTAAATATCCGGCCATTACCAGACATACATTACGTTGCGAAAGTCTCAGTGAAGCTTAGTGTACCAGTTTTTTTTTTTTTTTTTTGTGCGCTATATCGAAAACTTTGTGGTCCTCACTCAGTCTTCACTGTTATGCAAACTGAATGGTCCCAAATTCCTCGTTTCCACCTTAATTGTACATACATTTTAAAATTTATAATCAAGAATATGTTTAGTTTGAAGACGTAATGTACATTTTGCAGCCCTTTCTGCATGCATTACCATCTTATACCAGCTATTATTATTATTATTATTATTATTATTATTATTATTATTATTATTATTATTATTATTATTATTATTATTATTATTATTATTATTATTATTATTACCATCTTAGACCATCTATTATTATTATTAGGAAGTGCTAAGCACGTAAGGGTCACACAGTCTGAGAATTAATCAGGTTTCAGCCGACGAAGGAATCAGTAACTCTAATTCCCTGGACCAAGATCCCTTCAAGGAGTTGCCCCTGAAGGCTCATTCTATAATCTACTCACAACTTTCCTTGCTGTCTGGAGCAGCCAAGGACTCTCTGACAGCTGTAGTGTCAGCAACGTTAAGTGCTGACAGCTGTAGTGTCAGCAACGTTAAGTGCTGACAGCTGTAGTGTCAGCAACGTTAAGTGCTGACAGCTGTAGTGTCAGCAACGTTAAGTGCTGACAGCTGTAGTGTCAGCAACGTTAAGTGCTGGCAGCTGTAGTGTCAGCAACGTTAAGTGCTGACAGCTGTAGTGTCAGTAACGTTAAGTGGTGACAGCTGTAGTGTCAGCAACGTTAAGTGCTGACAGCTGTAGTGTCAGCAATGTTAAGTGCTGACAGCTGTAGTGTCAGCAATGTTAAGTGCTGACAGCTGTAGTGTCAGCAACGTCAGGTGCTGACAGCTGTAGTGTCAGCAACGTCAGGTGCTGACCGACGCTATCTGAAATAAAAGACAATGAAATCTGAAGTGAAAATTGTCACCGGAAGTTCGATTTAAGCAAAATTACGAAGTGTTCCCAAAACCAGTTTTCTACTTTTCAATAAAATTATTAAATAAATAATAATAATATATTATTATTATTATTATTATTATTATTATTATTATTATTATTATTATTATTATTATTATTATTATTATTATTATTATTGTTGTTGTTGTTATTGTTACTGTTATTGTTGTTGTTACTGTTATTGTTACTGTTATTGTTAATAATAATAATAATATTATTATTATTATTGTAATATTCATGGGCAAGCACTAAACCCGACGGGTCATATAGCACCTGAGAGGTACACCTTTCTCTGTATATACATTGATACATATGTATCTCTTGGTGTATACACACTGATATATATATATATATATATATATATATATATATATATATATATATATATATATATATATATAATATATATATATATATATATATCTCATCTTGTATATATAGTAAGACACGCACCTCTGAGTATATACGCAGATACACTCCCGGTGTATATACCCTAAGGAATACTCATCTCAATATACAGAGATGCAGGCCTATCGGTGTATATACACAGAGATGCACACCTCTCATTGTATATACACAGAGATGCACACCTCTCAGTGTATATATACACAGATGCACACCTCTCAGTGTATATACACAGAGATGCACACCTCTCAGTGTATATACACAGAGATGCACACCTCTCGGTGTATATACACAGAGATACACACCTCGGTGTATATACCCCGTAGGATCCAGTTTGATAGTTACCAAATGTATTATTAAAATTGACTGTTGCAACAAAGGAAATTCTTCAATTTCATAATCCAGTCTTCGGTAACCTGGTCTAACTGGATTATTCAAGTGGTAACGGAGAATTTACTATTAGTTACGTTTTTAGTTAAGGAAGGACCAGTTCACAACATGGAACTAACAAACTGTGTGTTGATAACTAAACTTAAGTTACTTTTAAAATATATCTATCACATTTCATCATAAGGACCAGGAAACGGGTATCCACACTGAGGGGGGGGGGTGTAGCTGTCAGTGAGTATACACCGAAAAATATATCTTAATGTGTATTCACCGAAAGGTGTATGTCTGGGTGTTTACACAATGAGTATAGTATATTTTTCAGTGTACGGTAAATACACTACGAGACGTATGTCACTCAGTGTACATACTGTACACTAAGAGGTGTGCTTTCGCCGAGAGTGTACCGTATCCCGATTTTATATTTAAAAATATTCTTGAACATTAGTATACAGATATGTTGAAACTTTAATGACCTACGTCCAGTCGATTGCCTTTAGACCTTCTGAAGTAACTGAGTCAGTGTGTCCAGTCATTCTTGCTTCTCGCAGTCTGTTAAATGTTCACTTATTAACAGACTCGAGACTTAGAGAATTCAGCAAGGAAAAAAAAAAACTCTGAATAATAAGAGCCACAATACCGTGGCTGGAACGATTTAAAAGAAATGGAAAGGGGAGCAGAGATTGATATGTGTGTTATTAAAAATTTAAATTGTTGCATAAAAAATGACAAAGACAAAAGGGACATACATGGAATCTGACTTAGTTACTGGAAGGGTATCTTAGTTAAGACAGACAGACCCCGCAACCCTAGATAGTAAATTTCTAAGGGTGTGGAAACTATTTATAATTTTCCTAAATTTAGAATATGTAAATCTGAATACTATAATAATTGTGTATTAAAATGTGTTGCTGGGCTGATGCTTCTAGAAATTTCGAATGAGGAGGGGTGACCAGCGGCGGGGTTAGGGGAGACACCATGTTTAATTTGAGAGAGAAACACTGGTTGAAAAATTGTTTGTGTACTCAGGCGTCATCGAGGCCATAATTGTGTTTATCGACCTGGATTTGTAATTGGAATATTTATTAATGTCCCCCGCTGAAGAATTGGGACAAAATTTATATGAAACCACTATAATAGAGTGGTGTAAGATATGAGGACGGCGTCACCAGGGCTGCACATCCATACAAGTATGCCAGTAAACTTAGCAAATAGTTCATTTAGCTCGCCAGTTTAGGTTCTATTTTAGAGATGTATCGGATGTGAAAATTTAGATATCCGTGGATGTGTATGAGGATGTCTTACTTATTTTGCGGATGCGGATGTAAGAAATTGTGCGGATGTTCCGGGGATGCGGATGCGGATGTCCGATACATCATTATTCTATTTGTTAGGTAGGCATTAAGGAAATGTTCTACAAGTAATTAATAGTGATCCAACAGGAGGAGGTGTTGATTCACCGGGAATTCTCCTGGCCCGGGTCTTTACCAGATGGCGACCCGGCTCCGGCTCCCTGGCGTGGGAGTATCAGAGACCTAAGTCTCCCATGGGAGGGGGTACCCCTCAGCGGTGGGACCAACTGGTCCCAGGCCTAGCCATATTCGCCCACAAGCACGATGCAGGTAGGTAGATAGTTGCTAGGCCCCTCTGGTCTGCCACCTTCCCCGCCCCAAGGAGGCTGACGGGAAGGGCAGGCTTGCGAGCCGCAGATGGTAGCAAGCTCCAGCCTTGGCACCTACCCTGCCCTAAAAGGGCTGGGCATGGTGATCGACAGTGTGATCCAACATATCTGTAGTGAGTGCTCAAGTTAAATTTTTCTTTATAAATATTTGTATCATATTTTTGTATAACATGCATGTATCCTTACTTATCTATATTATAATTTGCCAGTTACTGGTATTAATTTTTTTTTTATACATTTAAAATTTTATAGCCCCAACTGTACTTATGGGTGGGGAAGTGTGTGTGTGGGTCTCGAATCCCACAAAGCTCTGAGGTACAACTAACATTGGAAAGTTCAATAAATTGGTTTTTAGTTGTACCCCCCTTAAATTATGTGGATAAAATATTTCAGGACTGTGCCTGTGAACCTCATCCCTATAATTTCCCACAAAGGGAAAATTTCTAAGGGACGATCTTAAGGCATATAGTTATATAAATATAGTTTTAAGGGGAGATTTTTAACTTTAGCCAGCTGGATTGGAGCAATTTAACAGAAAATCTAGAGACTAGCGAATTAATAGAAATAGTTCAAGACTGCTTTTTAATAGTTTGTGCCAGAACCAATTAGAGGAAATAATTTGCATGACTTGGTTCTGGCAAATGTCTGATAAATGATCCTGAAGTTAATAAAGTGCTTGGAGAAAGCGATCACAAATCACTTAGTTTCGATATCTCATGGAATTACCTAAATTACGCTAACATGTCAGACCGATAGGTAATAGAGAGTTTGCATTGACGGGGAGAAATCAGAATAGGGACCTGTTATAAGTGGTGTGCCACAGGGGACAATGTTGAGATCATTATTATTCACAATCTACATAAACGACAAAGATTAGGGAATAAATAACGACAAGTGAGTTTAGTGTATAAATCTGCAGTGGAGAGAAGGCGGGGTAGGGGTCGGCCTAGGAGATGTTGGAGGGAGGGGGGTCAAGGAAGTTTTGTGAGACGGGCTTGGACTTCCAGCAAGCATGCGTGAGCGTGTTAGAAAATGGTTTTTAGGACTTGACGTGCTGTTGGAGTGTGAGCAAGGTAACATTAATGAAGGGATTCAGGGAAACCGGCAGGCCGGAGTTGAGTTCTGGAGATGGGAAGTACAGTGCCGGCACTCTGAAGGAGGGGTGTTAACGTTGCAGTGTTATAACTGTACTGTAAGAGCGCCTCTAGCAAGACAGTGACGGAGTGAATGATGAAAGTTGTTTTTTTCGGGCCACCCCGCTTTGGTGGGAGACGGCCGATGTGTTAATAAATAAAACAGGCCGTCAAATAATTTCTTATGTGGACAATAGAATATATACAGGATGACCTGAACAGGGTGATGTTTGTGGTCGGAGACGTGGCAGGTGCAGTTCAGTGAAGACAAGTACAAGATTCTAATCCTACGAAAAGGAACTACCTATGACACTTATAAGCTAAATAATGTAGATGTTAGTGAAAGTTAATGCGAAAAAGATTTAGGAGTTCTGTTTAGCAGAAATTAAAACCAAGACAACAGTGCATAAGTGTCCATAATAAAGTTATTAGGATTCTCGGATACATATCAATAAATATAAATAAAAGAAATCCTAAGGTTATACTTCAACTTTACATATCTCTGGTTAGGAATCATTTAGATTATGCTGCTCAGTTCTGGTTTCGTATTACAGAATGAACATAAATGCGCTGGAAAATATACAGAGAAAGATGTCGACGTTGATTCCATGTATGAGAAACCTTTCACACGAAGAGAGGCTGAATATAATGAGTTTTCACTCAGGAAAAGACAGAATTAGGGGAAACATGATTTAAGTGTACAAATGGAAAGCAGAAAGAAATAAAAGAATATAAAAAGTGTGTTGAAAATATCTATCCAAGACAGGACTCGCAGCAATTAATTAAAATTTGATAAATTTAGAAGACATACAGGAATGTACTGGTTTATCAGTATAGTTGTAGGTGAATGGAGCAAACTGCCTAGTAGCGTCACTGAAGCGAGAACTTTGGATAGCTTGAAATATAGGCCTACTGCAGTGCTCCTTCATTCTTGTTTCTAATCCCCAGTATTCCGATTAACTGATTCTCGATGTTAGTGTGCAGATAAATTTTGTGCAACAGATGTGTTAAACCGTACAAATAAACACTGGTGGCCAGCCATGGAAGCCCGGAGTTAAATACAAATTAACAATTAGCCACAAGTTGTGATGCTGAAGACCAAGTGCTGAAGACCAAGAAGTGCTGAAGACCAAGAAGTGCTGAAGACCAAGAAGTGCTGAAGACCAAGAAGTGCTGAAGACCAAGAAGTGCTGAAGACCAAGAAGTACTGAAGACCAAGAAGTGCTGAAGACCAAGAAGTGCTGAAGACCAAGAAGTGCTGAAGACCAAGAAGTGCTGAAGACCAAGAAGTGCTGAAGACCAAGTGCTGAAGACCAAGAAGTGCTGAAGACCAAGAAGTGCTGAAGACCAAGAAGTGCTGAAGACCAAGAAGTGATGAAGACCAAGAAGTGCTGAAGACCAAGAAGTGATGAAGACCAAGAAGTGCTGAAGACCAAGAAGTGATGAAGACCAAGAAGTGCTGAAGACCAAGAAGTGATGAAGACCAAGAAGTGCTGAAGACCAAGAAGTGCTGAAGACCAAGAAGTGCTGAAGACCAAGAAGTGCTGAAGACCAAGAAGTGATGAAGACCAAGAAGTGCTGAAGACCAAGAAGTGATGAAGACCAAGAAGTGCTGAAGACCAAGAAGTGATGAAAACCAAGAAGTGCTGAAGACCAAGAAGTGCTGAAGACCAAGAAGTGCTGAAGACCAAGAAGTGCTGAAGACCAAGAAGTGCTGAAGACCAAGAAGTGCTGAAGACCAAGAAGTGATGAAGACCAAGAAGTGCTGAAGACCAAGAAGTGATGAAGACCAAGAAGTGCTGAAGACCAAGAAGTGCTGAAAACCAAGAAGTGCTGAAGACCAAGAAGTGCTGAAAACCAAGAAGTGCTGAAAACCAAGAAGTGCTGAAAACCAAGAAGTGATGAAGACCAAGAAGTGCTGAAGACCAAGAAGTGCTGAAGACCAAGAAGTGCTGAAGACCAAGAAGTGCTGAAAACCAAGAAGTGCTGAAAACCAAGAAGTGCTGAAAACCAAGAAGTGATGAAGACCAAGAAGTGCTGAAGACCAAGAAGTGATGAAAACCAAGAAGTGATGAAGACCAAGAAGTGCTGAAGACCAAGAAGTGCTGAAAACCAAGAAGTGCTGAAGACCAAGAAGTGCTGAAAACCAAGAAGTGCTGAAAACCAAGAAGTGCTGAAAAACAAGAAGTGATGAAGACCAAGAAGTGCTGAAGACCAAGAAGTGATGAAAACCAAGAAGTGATGAAGACCAAGAAGTGATGAAGACCAAGAAGTGCTGAAGACCAAGAAGTGCTGAAGACCAAGAAGTGATGAAAACCAAGAAGTGCTGAAGACCAAGAAGTGATGAAAACCAAGAAGTGCTGAAGACCAAGAAGTGCTGAAGACCAAGAAGTGCTGAAGACCAAGAAGTGCTGAAGACCAAGAAGTGCTGAAGACCAAGAAGTGATGAAGACCAAGAAGTGCTGAAAACCAAGAAGTGATGAAGACCAAGAAGTGCTGAAGACCAAGAAGTGATGAAGACCAAGAAGTGCTGAAAACCAAGAAGTGCTGAAGACCAAGAAGTGCTGAAGACCAAGAAGTGATGAAGACCAAGAAGTGCTGAAGACCAAGAAGTGATGAAAACCAAGAAGTGCTGAAGACCAAGAAGTGCTGAAGACCAAGAAGTGCTGAAGACCAAGAAGTGCTGAAGACCAAGAAGTGCTGAAGACCAAGAAGTGATGAAGACCAAGAAGTGCTGAAAACCAAGAAGTGATGAAGACCAAGAAGTGCTGAAGACCAAGAAGTGATGAAGACCAAGAAGTGCTGAAAACCAAGAAGTGCTGAAGACCAAGAAGTGCTGAAGACCAAGAAGTGATGAAGACCAAGAAGTGCTGAAGACCAAGAAGTGATGAAGACCAAGAAGTGCTGAAGACCAAGAAGTGATGAAAACCAAGAAGTGCTGAAAACCAAGAAGTGATGAAAACCAAGAAGTGCTGAAAACCAAGAAGTGCTGAAGACCAAGAAGTGCTGAAGACCAAGAAGTGCTGAAGACCAAGAAGTGCTGAAGACCAAGAAGTGATGAAAACCAAGAAGTGATGAAAACCAAGAAGTGCTGAAGACCAAGAAGTGCTGAAGACCAAGAAGTGCTGAAGACCAAGAAGTGCTGAAGACTGCTGGAAGGGTCCTGATATTTATCCACGTGTGTCCCTGATACTCCAGTGGACTACGCTACAGTCCCTCATCCCCTGATTCATTATATATCAATGTCAATGAAAACGTGAAAAAAATGTCTTTCATTCCCAGCCTTGAAGCCGTGACTTGGAAAGTGTTATAAGAAGTGGTGGAGGCGGAAATGAAACAGATAATTTTTAAAGTGAAGGGGAATTCAGAGCAATAATTCAGACCGGTGGAAAACTGTACAAAAAAATTATGACCAAAGAATACGAGTAAATAGAATTTGCTTTAGCAAAAATAAAAATCGTAAACGAAAAATAATTAAATTTTGTTGGGAAATGTGGAAATAATATCGTAAAATAGTAATTAGGAAAGAGCTGGAGTTTATAATAAGTGGATTTATCTAAAATTATTTTATTATTAATGTATCATTATATTAAAAATTATTTATAAAATAACCATATGAGTTAAAGTTAGTCACTGGAATTAATTTAAAATTACCAAAATAGTAACATTAAAAAGTGAAACCGTACAGAGTATATGAAAAGTTTATTTCAAACTTGGAATTATTGTAAGAATTCAATTTAGCTGATAAAGCAACTGAAAAAAAATATATTAACACTGGGCAATGTGATAAGTTACTCAACATTTAATCAGGTACACTGAAAATGTCTTCCCCATGAAACATGACCTGAAATTCAACATTCGTGAGTCTCTTGAGTTAACAAGTGAACAAAAAATAAAAGTTTAACTTGATGTTTGGTTCATATTTATGTTGAAAGGTGAGTGGTTGAATGTGATGGTTGATGTTGGGGGGGGGTAAAACTGGTTGAAGGTTAAGCGTGAACACACATGTAAGCATTGCCTTTAAGGTACACGTAAGTTCCCTCGTCTTCTAATAACATGTTCATTTTTCCACTATAATCTACCTTGTCCATAATTACTATCGCATTTGCTTTATCCATTTCGTAAGGTGAAGTCCAGGATCTATCCTTAATTCATGGTATAACTCAACAAATCTTTACTGACAATTGTTGTTGCAGAAGTCTGAGCTCAGACTTCTGCAACAACAATTGTCAATTGTTAGTATACCATTATGGATAGATCCTGGACTATCTTACGATAGCAGACAAAGCAAATGCGATAGTAATTATGGACAAGGTAGATTATAGTGGAAAAATGAACATGTTATTAGAAGACTGGGGAACTTACTTGTACCTTAATACTCTCAGTGAGTGTGAGGAGCAGCATCCCAGGCTGGCCAGGCTGGCCAGCCTGGCCAGACCTGCCCAGGTTGGCCAGGCTGCCCACACCTAGCATCTTCACTACTGATAACTCATAACAGTATTTACTATATCTAAAAAATTTCATTGCTATCATACATCAAGACTAAAAATTTAATTTAGTTGCTATGCTTTAAAGCTTGTAGAAGGATAATAATGACTTCATACATACACACTGTCTCACACTGTGGTTTAGTGACCTGCACTACAGCTGAAAAACAGTAATTAATTGGAAATGACTAGTTGCTAATGAAATCAGTTTTATCTGGTTATGTGAAAACAGTTGAGTAATAGTGCCTCCAGAGCCCTGCTGGAGTGAAACCTTTCACGGTGTCGTAGCTACTCAACCTACACTGCAATTTTGAACTATATCCTCATCGCCCTACTGATGTCTGTCAGCTCAGACTGACAGATTTCGTTATTTCATGTGCGAAATGCACCTTGTATGATGGGATATGACAGGAAAAATACAGCCAGTTGTTGTTCCCTCAATGTATCATACATAATTAAGTAGCAGCACGCTGCTGATGTAGCCAGTTTTGCCTAATAAAAAACATGAAGTTATGCATAATCTTGGGAAGGCTAGTTAGCCTATGCTATTATATATTAAGTAAATTTTATCAAGGCTGGGCAGCGAGGTTAGTTTCATGGCAAAAATGAAAATATATTTTTTTGCACACTTTAGTTAACTGTATTCCTCTGGGGGGAAAACATTGACTTTTTAGCTGGCCGCATTTTTTCTTTGACTGGAGTTACATTTATCACCCTATTCACTTTATATATATTCTGAGGTGTATATCTTGGTGTTTATACACTGGGCATAGCAGTGTATATACACCTGGAGGAATGTGTATATGTACACAGAGAGCTTTAACCCTATATTAAGAATTAAAGTATCGTTTACTGGTAAAGGTTAGATGCAGTCTTAAATAGACCTTCGTGTAGTAGATAAGCTTCAAACCCAGGATGGCAATCAACCACACCATATTGCTATAAACAAGAGTTACAGTGAAACAATAGTTGTGCCGCAGGCTGGACATACCTTACAACACATTTAAGTGTTTTTTCTTTGTTGCAGGTGAAAGCTATTTGGATTGCAATTTATTGCCGAACAAGAGTTAGCGCAACTGGATATTACCGAGGAAAGACTGCTCACCTAGATTATATGTAATTATAGGCTGCTTATAATTAGCGTCGAATCATCTACAACCTATTGACAGTGATAAGTCATTGGGGAAAATATCATGGGTTGTAAACCATGCATAACAAGTCATCCACAACTCAAACTATTGCACGACTACAATTCTGGTTGTTTATATTGTGAAGTGTATATTTTCTTCGATGTATATACACAGAACAGCAGTGTATACACACCGAACGGGTGTATATCTCAGTATATATGCACTGAGAGCTCGCCTTATTCCCTGTTTTAGGGATTATATTATTCAAGAGTGGTGGTTCTACCTACCTGGAGGGCATTCCGGGGGTCAACGCCCCCGCGGCCCAATCCTTGACCAGGCCTCCTGGTGGATCGGGGTCCCATCAACCAGGTTGTTACCGCTAGCCTTTAAATTTTTTTGGGCATTACAGTTCTTGATTTTCGTTATACAAGTGAATCGAAGCTTTGACAAGTATCAAGACCATGCCCCCTAGGGCCTCCCCTATGAAGGAATTTTCGAGTATAACTCGAGAAGACAGTCTTCCTGGACTCCATAGTCGATAATCTATATATTACTTACTGCTATATCTGAGTTATAGGAAATGCGGTACACGTTGATCATAGACGTTCAGTGACACGCCCACACGATTCAGATCTCGTACCTGTATTTACAGATTGTTATATGTAAAAATCTGACTTTAAATAAAAATAAAACATATTTTCACATTTCAATAAAAACACAGGAAACCTTATGGCGACTTTTGGGTCCATCCTCGACCAGTGTCTTGTACGTTATTTTTTTGAGCTGTTCCAACAACGGTATTGTCACTTTTATTATTATTATTATTATTATTATATATATATATATATATATATATATATATATATATATATATATATATATATATATATATTCCTTAAATAAATAAATAAAAAAACGCAGTTGATATTCGCACGGTACTTTTCCTTAAAGAACATAGTTTAAATCTCGTAAAATTATATTACACAGATAAAACCTTAATTTAATCTCACCAAGACTATACTTGTGGCCACTTTCCTAAAATATACGAGTAAATCAGTTTGTTAAATTTAAGGCATGTCAAATGCACAAGGCTCATTAAGCCCTCATTCCCCCTAGACACTATCATCAAATATACTTTAATTCCTGTTATAGGAATTAATGTATAACCTAAACATCAAACAGGTTCCCTGCTGTTAGTCGACTGTTGTAGTGACAGCCTAGCCAGGGGTGGGAGATAGGGCTAGGCTCTGTTGTAGTGACAGCCTAGCCAGGGGTGGGAGATAGGGCTAGGCTCTGTTGTAGTGACAGCCTAGCCAGGGGTGGGAGATAGGGCTAGGCTCTGTTGTAGTGACAGCCTAGCCAGGGGTAGAGATAGGGCTAGGCTCTGTTGTAGTGACAGCCTAGCCTGGGGTGGGAGATAGGGCTAGGCTCTGTTGTAGTGACAGCCTAGCCAGGGGTGGGAGATAGGGCTAGGCTCTGTTGTAGTGACAGCCTAGCCAGGGGTGGGAGATAGGGCTAGGCTCTGTTGTAGTGACAGCCTAGCCAGGGGTGGGAGATAGGGCTAGGCTCTGTTGTAGTGACAGCCTAGCCAGGGGTGGGAGATAGGGCTAGGCTCTGTTGTAGTGACAGCCTAGCCAGGGGTGGAGATAGGGCTAGGCTCTGTTGTAGTGACAGCCTAGCCAGGGGTGGGAGATAGGGCTAGGCTCTGTTGTAGTGACAGCCTAGCCAGGGGTGGGAGATAGGGCTAGGCTCTGAAATGAGATACTCTTAAAATACTTTATAATGGTTATAATTATAACCTTGATTTTTAAAGAGGTGGACAGGTAAGCCAGCGACCAAACGCTCCAGCTGTGGGTCATCATATAACTAAGACCCGC
The DNA here is from genome assembly GCA_009830355.1 of Cherax destructor. Lineage (NCBI taxonomy): Eukaryota > Metazoa > Arthropoda > Malacostraca > Decapoda > Parastacidae > Cherax > Cherax destructor. The sequence continues at coordinate 55,709 of WNWK01005707.1, read as the reverse complement.
GTCAGGAAACACTTGTGCTGTTTCCTGACGAACATTATACCTACCATCTGAAATGAGATGAGGCAGGCTAACAGCCCTTAGCCTGGAAATTAGACACATATGAAACATCTGGGTATCTTTATTGTAGACGTTTCGCCATCCAGTGGTTTTATCAATACAAATTCTAGGACATAATTGGAAGAGAGTAGAACTGCATACAAAGATGAGGTAATCAGTCCTTCAGCCTTGGAGTTGGTGTGAAGATTACTGTATTCCAATTATGTCCTAGAATCTGTATTGATAAAGCCACTGGAGGGCGAAACGTCTACAATAAAGATACCCAGATGTTGCACATGTATCTTGTCGGTATTGTATACCATTCATGTACAAGTCTTAGCCTGGAAATTCACTGGTGACAAAACTACACACATTTCCTTGCATGTAATCCAAATACGAGTGAAAATTCGAGTAAGATTGCCTGGTGGCTCAGTGGTAGCGCCTACGGCTCACAACTGAATGATCGGGTTCTAGCCTGGGAAGTTTGGTGCTCCTATTCAGAACCTAGCAGAAAGTAGGCACCTGAGTTCTAGCTATCCCTAACCATCTGTTGTGTGTCGCATCCTGGGAAGGAGGACCAAAGCCCCAATGGAAACAAGCCAAAGTGGCTTGTTTCCTTGGGTTATTGTGGCTTACTAACTTGAGTTTATATTACAAATAAAATCGTTTCCATCTAGTACATTTCTATGTGAATATTGATAGCAGTCTCTAAAGATGGTTTTATTTAAGGCCGAAATATACAGGACTTATCTCACCATCTGTTTTACTTTCTCTGTGTTGGTTACCTGGTGATGTATGTTCAAAGCATTATTATTTTCTTGTAACAGAGGGAAGACCTTTTATTAAACGACGTTTTGCCCTGAAGAAATTATCAAGTATGAACCCGATGAACCTCGATTTAGGACCAATGAAAGGCTCACTGTGCTACGCTAATTTCAAACTGTTCAGGTGTCGGCTACTTTCTGTTCACTATTGAAGTGACTTGTTATTCTTCTTTCTGGCTGGCAAACCTGAGACAACACAGTCAACACTCATCACCTGTGTCCAAGATTTTCTAATTGGTAAACGTGAAACAACACGGTCTACAAACATCACCTATATCGAAGATTTTCTAACTGGTAGGCCTGAGACAACACATAATGGTCGACAATCATGTGTCCAAAATTTTCTAACTGGCAGACCTGAGACAACACAGTCGACAAACATCACCTGTGTCCAAGAGATTCACTCCCACGGGAAGCCCGGGATGTGAGAGATAACTAGACATCTCTGTCGTCAACGGTGTCGTGTCAGCTCACACCTGCTCTCTCCAACTACCCAAGCTGCTCCACAGCTCCCCTCCCCAAACAATTACGAATACAACCGTTCTGCTGGTCAGTAGAGCTTAATTGACTTTAATTAAATCATATAATCTTAGCGACAGACCCTTAGGTCACATAGCCCAGGAACGAATCAGGTTAGATGAGAGGAAGAACAGGAATATAACTACAGCTGCCTCTATCACGAGTCCTTCAGCATCACTGTGTCTCTTGAACAACAGTGAACAAAAGATACTTTATAGAACAAGGTTTTATGTACACAGAGCGAAACTTTGTAAAGATACTCTTACAAGGACGTTGTTTGTAGAGCTCAGGGTAAATACTGAGCTCTCTGATACAGAGATTGCAGGTTCGAGTCCTGCTGTGAAATAAGACAATGTTTAATATATATATATATATAATATATATATATATATAATACGCATGTAGCGTATTTGATAGGAATGACTATGTTTTAATACGACGTCTGTTGGTGTGAGCAAAGTACATTTATGAAGGATTCAGAACGGCAGGCCGGACTTGAGTTCTGAGATGGGAAGATGCACTGAGAGGTTAATGCAGTTTATAATATGTAACTTCTGGAAGACAGTGATAAGTGAATGATGATAAAGTTTCTTTCACCTGCCTTAGTAATCGGATGTTTAATAAAAATAATATATCTTTGGGCAGGCAGTCTTGTAGAGAAACACAGTGGCGACTAAGAGTCAATGTAGGACTACTGTGTGTACAAGATATACAGGAACCCAAAATGTGCTTAGAAAACAGCACTTCTAATATAAATAACTGTTATGGTAACTAACCGCATTTCTGAAGGTTATTTAGTTTATTTACGGTAATTGCGTTTCCCACGGTAATAAATAAGTGGACAGGAACACTTGAATATTTTTTCATTGGCAAGTGAATGTTATCTTGCACATACATGCTATGCATGAGGCAGAATAGAAGCCACAATACTGTGACTGTATCACTTCACAAAGTAACTTCGTGTTACTTACCGTAGCCTCGTCGAGTTTTCATTTCCAGTTTATGGGTTAATTGTAAATTTACAGACTGGTGTAGCTTTCACCTATTTACTGAGGAGAGGTGAGGCATGAGCGGTGAGTGTTATGTGACTGAGGTGACAGAAAGTGTCAGACAACAAGGCCAGAGTACACAAAAAGTTGCCTCAACTGGCTGGGTGTGGGCATGAGGCTCTTAGTTACTTCATCTTGCCCACAACACACACACTTCCACCATACTTTTCCTCAAACTGCTAGAAATAGTCATCAATTAATACTTCGCTCATAAGCTCCTGTCGATCTGTTATGTACAGCAAATAAAGGCCTCTTCCCTTCCTCTCAAGACTGTAATGGCAGGTGTATCTTTCCATACCAACAGTGTTTTTTTTTTAATTTACTTAAACAATTAGTAAACACAGGTAGATAAATAATTATTAAAAATATAAAAAAGCCTTTCATAATGCATAATTTACGCCAAAGTTACGAAACTGGCTCCTTAAGCAAGCATGTTGTCAAACTCGTCTGGAAAATCCACAGCACCTCATTAAATTTTGATTTGAGTGGATGCTGCACCAGACCCAGATGAACTACTCCACACAACTCCCGCTAGAGTCCAAACTCCACTCCAATTCATTTCTATTTTTCATCATTGTTTTGTGTTTATTAGAACACAAACACTACTTACACATAAGGATGAGATAAAGTCTTTGTAGGTACAAAACTAAAAACCGTAGACCCGTCAGATCTCTCTCTCTCTCTCCTCCTCTCTCTTCTCTCTCTCTTCTCTCTCTCTCTCTCTCTCTCTCTCTCTCTTCTCTCTTTCTCTCTCTCTCTCTCTCTCTCTCTCTCTCTCTCTCTCTCTTATTATATATATATATATATATATATATATATATATATTTATATGTCGTGCCGATTAGGTAAAACTTGCGATTCTGGCTTAAATAGCAACGCATTTCTTTCCGAATAAGGCAAGCGAAAATTTGTGTATGCAATAATTTCGCAAAAATCATTCTGAACCTAACAAAAAAATATATTTCATTGTGTTGGATTAAGCTAAATTAATCTGCGCTTGTTTTAATAAGGTTAGGTAAGTTTCCTAAGGTTCTTTTGGTACAAAATCATTAACTTTTATATTAACAAAAATTAAAAAAAATCTAAATGAATAATAGGAAATTTTAGAAAGGACTTAATTTTAAATGAATTCTTGCTAACTGACCAGTTTTACCTAATCGGCACGATATATATATATATATATATATATATATATATATATATATATATATATATATATATATATATATATATATATATATATTGTTACAAAGTAGCTGTGCTCTAATAAAGTTTTATATATTAACTGATTGAAATTGAATTATCAAGTTTATTTTAACAGTTTACTATTCTTATTTTTAAATCCGCTAAGAATTTTTTTGTACGCCTTGTATTTTCCGGTGCGTCCTTGGGAGTTTCACACACCACTGACACTGTGCCTAATGGCTAATCCAGCCGTGCCTCCATACCTAGCTAACGAGTGTTACTCACCACTCACGCTGGGTCAACAAGAACACCGACTACCGAAGCAGACTGTAATGTTACAACTTCTGGCACGTCTCTGGTCACTGTTTACATACAACACATTTTTATTACAATTATTATTAGGAATGAAAGTGACAACACATCCCACAAAATGAAAGGTAAAAAAAATAGATGGTTCGGTATCTCGTGGCAAATTAGCAAGTGCCGAGTCTTTGTTGGTTTATTTGTCACGGAAAACCACCTGACATGGGTCCATGTTCGAAGATGAACTACACGGTGATGATGGCACTGTGGCACTCCGAGAATACTTGTGAAGGAAGGTAGGCAGGTGTGGCAATAGCGATTACTGGCATACCGGTGCTGGATTCAGCTGTTTGTGTGAGAAAGAAAAAAGTAAAGTCAGGTAAATAGAGACTAGGAGACAGTCAAGGTCAGGTCAGGACAGCTAAAGATGACTTAGGAGACAGTCAAGATCAGCTAAAGAGAGCTTAGGAGACAGTCAAGGTCAGGTCAGCTAAAGAAAGCTTAGGAGACAGTCGTGGTCAAAGCAAGTTACGTGTGGTTGAATCTTAAGGTGTTTGACAAAGTGCTTGGACAGGGAATCACATGCAGAAGCAAAGTGACAACTAAGAATCGTTTTAGGAATATTGTGTATACGAGTTGATACAACAAGAGCGCGTCTACGAAGGCTAGAAGAGCCTAGATAATTTAGGCAGAGAACAGGTTAAATGTTCGTAAAGTGTGTCAGAGACGGAGAAGCCAGTGCCAGTATTGTAGAGGAGAGAGCAAAAGCAGTAAGAAGTATCGCTGGGAGAAGTATTATGAATAATATTGCAAGATTAATATCCAGAGGGTGAAGAGAATTATTAAGATTTTGTAAATTTAAAGTAACTTGAACACTAAGCCATGGTAGAGATATTGGATAAATAGAGTCATGCGAAATGAATGCCCTCTTAGGGAAGGGTAGCTCCAATTCCTTGGATCAAGAGCCCTTCATCGGCATCAAGGCATCCTTCTTAAAAGATTATATTGTAGGCCAAGAGGTAGAAAGTGTCTATTAGGTAACTCAGTGAAAAACCTCTCAAATTCTCTCAAATATTGACGTAGGTGTCGGGTGAGTGATCAAAGCAAGTTTAGCTATCCTCTCCTTTTTCCCATCAAGATAGAATATTTCCTATGTCCCAACCAAGTGCTGCGTGATCTCTGAGTTGAGCGCTTTTCCCTGAATAATAATAATAATAATAATAATCTGGAGCTCTCTCATAAGACTTGTTGATAACCTTGGCAATGAAAGTCAACATTTATATATATATATACTGAGATGGACTTATCAAAGGCCATCAAGTACACTTTACACATGGTCAAAACATGATAAAGTCAGTAGGAATCCCCGAACCAACACCTTTACATGGTTGCCTAAAATATCTTTGTTGATTCCTCCAAGGTTTTCGTTTATAACTTGAGAACGACTCATCTGGCAGGCTTCAAATTTCCAGCGCCGGTGTAGTGCAACTAGGGCAAGATTCATGCAGCTGTTGACAAGTGCAGGCGCCCTAGGTGCTGTGCAGGCGCCCTAGGTGCTGTGCAGGCGCCCTAGGTGCTGTGCAGGCGCCCTAGGTGCTGTGCAGGCGCCCTAGGTGATGTGCAGGCGCCCTAGGTGCTGTGCAGGCGCCCTAGGTGCTGTGCAGGCGCCCTAGGTGCTGTTTTATTCACGCCATTCCTGAATTTCTTGTTCCCTCGCGATAACGTTAGAAAGGATCTTCTTGGCTTTGCTGTAGGAATATGTAGGTGGTAAATGTCAGCCATTGTTGACACACTATTGTCTGTGTAAGATGTATCATGTACTTGTAGAAGTAAAGATTATTATTATTATTATTATTATTATTATTATTATTATTATTATTATTATTATTATTATTATTATTATTATTATTATTATTATTATTATAATTTGTCAATTTTATTTAAAAAAGATCATGTTAAGTAAAAAGACAAAAAGTGCAACTATTGCGACATTTCCAAACCACATACCACGGGTGAACCCGGGTCAGAGTTCAGACTCTAGACGTGCGTAATGAGCTAGCTTCAAAGATTCATCCAACTAGTTGGATGAATCCAACTAGTTGGATGAATCTTATTGAAGCTAGCTGGCCCAGTGGCTTACGCGACGGTCTAGAGTTCTGAGACTCTCTGACCGCGGGTTCGAACCCCACCCGTGGTATGTGGTTTGTTTGCAATCGTGTCATTACGATTTCGTGAGTCATTGTGACATTTCATTGTCGCAACGTTTTTCTCTCTCCAGGAGCTTTTCCGTAAAAGGTTTTTCCATAAAATAACTTTAAGCATGCCTTTTCTGGACGACTTTAATCTTTATCGGTTGATGCATCTTAGAGGAAGAATATTTGCCAATTTCCTAATGTAATGAAATTGGAATAATTGGATTCCGATAAATAATTGAAGAAAGTCTCTTCTGATCGGATTTAAATATTCATCAAAATTGATGGACTGAACACATCGATTCCAGGCTGAGGGACTGATTACCTCAAACTCTTCCTCTCTTATCACCGTTCTTCTTTGTATTGGACTGATGAAGCCACTGTGTGGCGAAACGTTTCCTCAGTAAAAAATCCCATTTGTTGCATAAGTGTCTCATTCTTCAACGTGTGAGTTTTCTAGACTATCACAACTGTGTAAGTTATGTCCCAGTTTTATTGAATATAATGGATGGATTGCAAGCAAGACCTGAAGAAGGACTCAACTCATCGGCTTCAACCCCCAAAAGCTGTAAACTGCATTCAACACGTTTCATACACTTTAAACCACACCCACTACGCCACACACACTCTGTAGACCACATCTACCACGCCCCCCCCCACACACCGTAGACCACACCAACTACACCCCACACACTGTAGACCGCACCCACCACGCCCACACACAGTAAACATCGCAACAAACTAGCGTCATAAACGCAAAAGCCATTAACTCACTTCTACGAATACTTTTTTTTTTTATAGACGGAGAGGTGGAGTATTCTAGGCGGGCCTTTAAAATATCGAACAGAACCGGTCCCAGGAATGACCTCTGTGGCACGCCACTTGTAACTGCCAGCCATTCTGATGCACATCCGTTAAGAACTACCTATTGTCTGCCTCCAGATAGCCAGTTTTTGATGCATCTTAATGAGCCTCCGTCTGTCCAGGGTCTCTTGTCTTCGGAAGACTTCAGTGATGAGGAAGCCTATCAAAGTCTTTTTGAAAATTTTGGAATGTGTTACATTTACCGCCTCTCTTATCGTGTGTTTTAAAAATAATTATTGCTCATATTTTGGAAGTCCATGAGGAGCACCAAACATCGACTTGACTCACAAAATCGTAATAAGACGATTGTAAACAAATCAAGGAAAAGGTGAGGTTTAGACCCATGGCGAGTGAGTCCTAAAACACACTGACCAGTGAGCTTTTGGACTCATTCGCCATGAGTTCAAACCCTACGCATTCCTTGATTTATGTTTAACATGTTTACTCGATGAGGCTTTCATTGTGTCGCTCAATTTACTCCCGTTAGTTTGTCAGGTTTAAAGCCTATCGTCTACACGATGGTCAGTATTATGGCTGCATGTAACCTGTACTCAACCTGTCAAGAATACTTTAATCCCTAAAATAGGTATTAAAGTGAACTCATTGTATATACACTGAGAACTGCCAACCTTTCGGTGAATACAATAGCCTAGGTTACTCTATATACTACCAACAATAAGAAAGGATATTACTCAACTAATTTCGACCACATAGACGTTAATATGTCATTGGTTTTATCTGAACGATCAGCAGCAGATTATAAGTGTATTATAGCAGTGGCAGTATACTGTCTTTATGGTGGTATACACTCGCACGAGGAAGAATGACACTACCCAATACTGACTGGCTACTGCTCTATAAATTCGACCCTCGTTGCGAAATTTACAATTTGCAATCCTTTTTCCTCAACATCCCTTTATTTTCTCCCCTTCCTTTCACTTCTCTTCCTCCCATCATCTGAAAAATTCTTTAGTTCACAACTAACCAACAAGCTGAAGGTGAATCTAGACGCTATTTCGGTCTGTCTTGGACAACTAGTAAGTACTGGGTGACAACACACGTGTAATTAAAACTGTCCTGAAAGTTTAACCTCTCTAGTCGTAATAGGATGAAAGCTGTTGGACTAATAACTGTTCATGAAAATCTAGACAAGACAGTTCTAATTGAAATATTTAAGATAGTGGACAAGACAAAACATTACACATGGACCACTCCTTCAGTGTTATACAAAGGAGAGGCCACGATTTAATGTTTTCCAAGTCACGACGCAGAAGGCAGCAGGAAGTACTTTTTGCTTCAATGAGTTATAAACTTGTGGAACAGTTTAGAAACAGCAGCCATCCAGGCGTGAAGAATGATCAACTTTACAATACTATATAACTGCATAACCTCGTTAGACGAAATGGGGGAAGGGACATGTACAACATCTGGGTATCTTTATTCAGTGGTTTTTTCAAATATTGGGAAGTCATCCACACACACATACATGAGCAGGACATCCACACACAAGAGGAAGACATCCACGCAAATGGGGAGGCTTACCTTACTCAAGAAAATGGGAAAATCCATCACAAGGATTGGAAGAATCATAATAGGCTTCCCGTTTCTGTCAAGGCGACGATATATTTACATTACAACAGTGTCACCTCTTCCCTCCCAGTCACTCTTCCATTCTCCCTTTTTGTCATCTTTTCCCTCTCTTCCTCCCTTCTCTATCATCCCTTCCCATTATCATCCTCTCCTCCCCATCTTCACGGGCTCTTGCTCCCCACACCCGCCCTCTATAATTATGCAAAAAACTTGCATTATTATTAAATAATTTTCACAGTGGAAGGCTGATTAAGTGTGATGTTTCTTATTTTTCTGCCGAGAGAATTTATTGCGATGTTAATGTGGGTTTTAATATCGAATTTCTTCAGGTTAAATCACCTCGATACCCTGAATTACTCAATAGATTTTACAATAATCTGTTTGACATTTTCCCACACTAATATTCTTGTGGAAGTTACTATTCACTCTTAGGTTATAAAATAACACTCTTAGAGAGCTTGTGTGATAACACTCTTAGAGAGCTTGTGTGATAACACTCTTAGAGAGCTTGTGTGATAACACTCTTAGAGAGCTTGTGTGATAACACTCTTAGAGAGCTTGTGTAATAACGCTCTTAAACTTATGAGATAAATGAAAATTCTGACAAAAACCTTTCATACTATTTTTTGTTCTCCTGGTACCACCGTTCAAGGTTCAGTGACTCTACTGCCTAGGGTTGTGTCACTACCCCATGCCACTGCTGCGTCACACTGCCTAGGGTTGTGTCACTACCCCATGCCACTGCTGCGTCACACTGCCTAGGGTTGTGTCACTACCCCATGCCACTGCTGCGTCACACTGCCTAGGGTTGTGTCACTACCCCATGCCACTGCTGCGTCACACTGCCTAGGGTTGTGTCACTACCCCATGCCACTGCTGCGTCACACTGCCTAGGGTTGTGTCACTACCCCATGCCACTGCTGCGTCACACTGCCTAGGGTTGTGTCACTACCCCATGCCACTGCTGCGTCACACTGCCTAGGGTTGTGTCACTACCCATGCCACTGCTGCGTCACACTGCCTAGGGTTGTGTCACTCCCCATGCCACTGCTGCGTCACACTGCCTAGGGTTGTGTCACTACCCCATGCCACTGCTGCGTCACACTGCCTAGGGTTGTGTCACTACCCCATGCCACTGCTGCGTCACACTGCCTAGGGTTGTCACTACCCCATGCCACTGCCTGCTGCGTCACACTGCCTAGGGTTGTCACTACCCCATGCCACTGCTGCGTCACACTGCCTAGGGTTGTGTCACTACCCCATGCCACTGCTGCGTCACACTGCCTAGGGTTGTGTCACTACCCCATGCCACTGCTGCGTCACACTGCCTAGGGTTGTGTCACTACCCCATGCCACTGCTGAGTCACACTGCCTAGGGTTGCGTCACTACCCCATGCCACTGCTGCGTCACACTGCCTAGGTTGTCGTCACTACTCCCATGCCACTGCTGCGTCACACTGCATAGGGTTGTGTCACTACCCCATGCCACTGCTGCGTCACACTGCCTAGGGTTGTGTCACTACCCCATGCCACTGCTGCGTCACACTGCCTAGGGTTGTGTCACTACCCCATGCCACTGCTGCGTCACACTGCCTAGGGTTGTGTCACTACCCCATGCCACTGCTGCGTCACACTGCCTAGGGTTGTCACTACCCCATGCCACTGCTGCGTCACACTGCCTAGGGTTGTCACTACCCCATGCCACTGCTACGTCACACTGCCTAGGGTTGTGTCACTACCCCATGCCACTGCTGCGTCACACTGCCTAGGGTTGCGTCACTACCCCATGCCACTGCTGCGTCACACTGCCTAGGTTGTGTCACTACCCCATGCCACTGCTGAGTCACACTGCCTAGGGTTGCGTCACTACCCCATGCCACTGCTGCGTCACACTGCCTAGGGTTGTGTCACTACCCCATGCCACTGCTGCGTCACACTGCCTAGGGTTGCGTCACTACCCCATGCCACTGCTGCGTCACACTGCCTAGGGTTGCGTCACTACCCCATGCCACTGCTGCGTCACATAACCTAGGGTTGCGTCACGACCACCCAGCAGGCCAGCCTACGAAAGATCAGGAGGTCAGTGAGGACGTTGGTCCCTCTGGTCCCGAGACCACTTGTGTCCGAGGACCAGGCAGACCACCTCGTCACGCGACCTCCTGGACTTTAAGTAGGCTGGACAGCCCACACTCAGTTCAATGAAGTCTCGTTGCACAAGAATCATTCTAGAAGCTGTCATTATGCTGCTATCAAATCAGCTTAGCTTTCAGATCACTCAGTGCAATCAGTCATTAGCTCACACGCCAAACAAAAAAAATAATAAACACAGAAGGGGAAAAAAAGTCACAATAGCATGACTGGAACAATTCATTAAAGTTTACCAAAAAGCTCACACATAGGAGAGAAACCTTATGTTGAAGTTTAGGTACATCCTGGGCGACTGTCAAGTCGCAACTAGTCCAGGACGGACCATGTTCATGTAGGTTTGTCAGGACGGATCATGGCCCGGGTCTTCTCCAAGTGGTGAAAGGAAGGACCGAAACGTCATCATAAAGTTTCTCTCCTCAGTGAGAGTTTTTAATAGAGAACAACAGCTTGCAAAAATAAACTTCTATTAAAATTATACTTGCAAGAATGCATTCATCCTTGCAAAAAAAAAAAAAAAATCCTCCGTTTTGAAAGAAGTTCGAGTGCATTTCCTTAGTATTATCCGCCACGTCTCAGCAGAATGAACCAAGAAATCGATACTATAGTTTGGAGAGGCTGAAGTCACTTAGGCGTCCAGCAGGAAAATCTTCTCTGTTCAATATTCTAAGGAGCAGTGGATACAAGTGACATACTGGGGATAATAATGAAGATAATACCTGGAGTATACCTGGAGAGGGTTTTGGGGGTCAACGCCCCCGCGACCCGGTGTGTGACCAGGCAGGACATTTTTTTACGGGGACAACTTTTCGCTTTCTTAAGCCAAGTTATATTATGATACGATCAAGTTCTGCACAGAGCAAAACGTTCTTCTAAGTGAAGCATGTCTGGCAGTCTCAATCTTTTCTTTAACATCGTACAAGTAAAGGAACTTACCAGGAAGCTGAGCAACGACCTTAACGTAATGTTCCTGGGTGACGGTACTGCAGGAAGGACCGTCGAGTCCCTGCTAGGGAATCCCTGACTGGTCGAATAACTTTGAGAGGCTCAGTCAACTCAATTATCTCGCTCAACCAGTCATCCATTGCAGTAGTTTGAGTCATTATACCCCGGTTGGCTTCTCTTCCGCTGCTTATTAATATGCTTAAATTTGACGGATAAGTTGCTGTGCACCCGCAGCTCAGCCCATGAGCGGTAGTGCCAAAACAACAGGATTACAGAGGTCACACTGGGTCTTGGTCAGGTCCCACTGAGCATGGTCACATCACTAGTAAGAAATATTAGTCATTTCATATTTTATGTTTACTTCATATAGTTGTTTTACACAGTTCAATGAGGAATACAATCCGAAAAAAATATATATATAATTACCACTATTTTTTTATTTAATTTTTTTTTATATATTTATACTTAGTACAGTAAGGAATAAAGTCTCAAAAAAAATTATTTCTTATTACCACTATAAAACAAATAAAAAACATTGGTTATAGCTGGGTTGCATCTCTATAAAGACAGTTTGTTCATCTAGTCGATGAAAAGTGTGGATACAACCTCAAGATTTCAGATATCTAATAATTAACAATGAAGTGTTTTGCCATATCGTGTAAAGTTTGCATGTTGGTGTCTCAGAAAGACTGCATGTTTGCACTCTGAGATGTAATGCTCCAGTGTGTGGCTCTGTCTGTCCACACACTGGAGCATTTTGTTATTGTCATCTCCATACAAATCATACTGCCAGAGATACTTACTGCCTCGCCTAAGTCTAGCAGTAACAACATCTTTCAATCTATTGACCTGGTTACTTTCCTTATAGATATGTTTGACTTGACGCATTTCATTATGATGGATAATGGCTCTGCCGGTTCCTGTCTATACTGTTCTACTTTCTTCAAACTCATTTTCTAGTTCCTTTCTGACAATGTTTCAAAAAAAAAAAAAGTAAACTCAACATTCTTTTTACTTAATGCTTGTTTAGTTAATTCATCAACTTCGTCATGCTCCTGGACGCCTATGCAAGAGAGAATCTACAAAAGCATAACTATGATCCTTTTCTTATTAATTTTTGTATATCTGTCCTTAGCTTCATACACAAGCACGATACATTCAGGTCTCAGGCTGACTAAAATAAGGTTCTCTCAGATTCTGAGAACTTGAGGCGGGTGTCACTCACGCCACCACACTCTGAGAAAACTTCCCTTCATTTCTCCTGTTGCTACTCTTGCAACACTGCACGGCTCCTGATGACGCACTGAGAAGTGTGAAAGTACTTGAGCTAAAGATTTCCACCCCCCGTGGCTTTCTTGCATATATATATATATATATATATATATATATATATATATATATATATATTGTGTGTGTGTGTGTGTGTGTGTGTGTGTGTGTGTGTGTGTGTGTGTGTGTGTGTGTGTGTGTGGAGAGCTACAACATTTGCTTGCGGCTACATTATTCTGTATGATAGTTACACAGTGGAGTTACCCGAATTGGTCGTCTACATAAACTAGACCTGACCATCAAGGGCACTCCAGACTTGATCATTAAAGAACACCAGACCTGGCCATTAACACCAGACCTGGCCATTAACACCAGACCTGGCCATTAACACCAGACCTGGCCATTAACACCAGACCTGGCCATTAACACCAGACCTGGCCATTAACACCAGACCTGGCCATTAACACCAGACCTGGCCATTAACACCAGACCTGGCCATTAACACCAGACCTGGCCATTAACACCAGACCTGGCCATTAACACCAGACCTGGCCATTAACAACAGACCTGGCCATTAACACCTGAACTGGCCATTAACGCCAGACCTGGTCGTCAAGACCACACCAGGACTACGCCAGACCTGGTCGTCAAGACCACACCAGGACTACGCCAGACCAGGTCGTCAAGACCACACCAGGACTACGCCAGACCTGGTCGTCAAGACCACACTAGGACTACGCCAGACCTGGTCGTCAAGACCACACCAGGACTACGCCAGACCTGGTCGTCAAGACCACACCAGGACTACGCCAGACCTGGTCATCAAGACCACAGCAGGACTACGCCAGACCTGGTCGTCAAGACCACACCAGGACTACGCCAGACCTGGTCGTCAAGACCACACCAGGACTACGCCAGACCTGGTCGTCAAGACCACACCAGGACTACGCCAGACCTGGTCGTCAAGACCACACCAGGACTACGCCAGACCTGGTCGTCAAGACCACACCAGGACTACGCCAGACCTGGTCGTCAAGACCACACCAGGACTACGCCAGACCTGGTCGTCAAGACCACACCAGGACTACGCCAGACCTGGTCGTCAAGACCACACCAGGACTACGCCAGACCTGGTCGTCAAGACCACACCAGGACTACGCCAGACCTGGTCGTCAAGACCACACCAGGACTACGCCAGACCTGGTCGTCAAGACCACACCAGGACTACGCCAGACCTGGTCGTCAAGACCACCAGGACTACGCCAGACCTGGTCGTCAAGACCACACCAGGACTACGCCAGACCTGGTCGTCAAGACCACACCAGGACTACGCCAGACCTGGTCGTCAAGACCACACCAGGACTACGCCAGACCTGGTCGTCAAGACTACATTTGCTAGCCAACTATACTAAAGACTCACGCAAGAAACAGTTTATAAAAATCTAAAAAAAAAAAAAAAATAGCAGAGTCAAAAGCAAGTAACTATTTACAAGAGAAAGCAGTGACATACTTGTGACCAGTTGTGCTATTTTCTACACCTGGAGGCCAGCCAGGGGCCAGGCTCTCCCAGTGACCGTTCAACAACTAAGTTGTTGCTACATGCACCCCGCAGGCACACACGTCCATCACAGCCTGGCTTATCAGACACCTCCTCCAGGAACGTGTTTAGTGGCCTCTTCCTGCAGTATTAAACATGTGTTGCATATCAATTGAAATAGTTGAGCTAAAATTAAGATTTCTTCGAGTTGAAAGTATTAATTTAGAGTGAAAGTGCCTATTTTTTTTTTTTAGGTTTTAATGAACGTTTCATAATTTAATATCGAAATATTATCATATATAGAATAAGGAATAAATATTTGAACCCAGCCTCCATTACCTCAGTAAAGAGGCCTAGTAGCTATGCCTCAAAACTTTCAAGAGACAGAGATATAGCTCAACTCCTTCAAGATATCTGGAAGCCATGGCTCGAACCCTCCACAGTAAGTCAAGGAGTTGGAGACAAACACTCTGACTGGGATGAATAAGACACATGTTCAACTCTTGGATATCTATACTTGTGTCTTATTCGTCTACCTGTCAGTTTTATAAACTATTAGAATAATACCCTGATGTGGCCCAGAAGCTTTAGCTCAACACTTTCATAAAGCCTCCTAGCACCTGAAGCTTAAGACTGAAAAGGAACTTCAAAAGTCACAAGCGTTTTACATTAATATCTTCAAAAGACACAGGTGCTGCAGATCAACACCTTCAAGAAGCCCAAGAGCTGGAACTCAACCCAGAGAAACACCGTAAAAAATATGAAACCAATCATTCCGAAACCAAGTTGGGTTTTTCCCGTCGAGTTTTCGTTTCTTGTGTAGTGGGAGGTGTGTTCTCCAGGACAGTGTGTTGTGGGAGGTGTGTTCTCCAGGACAGTGTGTTGTGGGAGGTGTGTTCTCCAGGACAATGTGTGGTGGGAGGTGTGTTCTCCAGGACAATGTGTGGTGGGAGGTGTGTTCTCCAGACAATGTGTGGTGGGAGGTGTGTTCTCCAGGACAATGTGTGGTGGAGGTGTGTTCTCAGGACAATGTGGTGGAGTGTGTTCTCCAGGACAATGTGTGGTGGGAGGTGTGTTCTCCAGGACAATGTGTGGTGGGAGGTGTGTTCTCCAGGACAATGTGTGGTGGGAGGTGTGTTCTCCAGGACAATGTGTGGTGGGAGGTGTGTTCTCCAGGACAATGTGTGGTGGGAGGTGTGTTCTCCAGGACAATGTGTGGTGGGAGGTGTGTTCTCCAGGACAATGTGTGGTGGGAGGTGTGTTCTCCACGACAATGTGTGGTGGAGGTGTGTTCTCACGACAATGTGTGGTGGAGGTGTGTTCTCCACGACAATGTGTGGTGGAGGTGTGTTCTCCACGACAATGTGTGGTGGAGGTGTGTTCTCCACGACAATGTGTGGTGCGAGGTGTGGACTCCACGACAATGTGTGGTGGGAGGTGTGTTCTCCACGACAATGTGTGGTGGGAGGTGTGTTCTCCACGACAATGTGTGGTGCGAGGTGTGTTCTCCACGACAATGTGTGGTGGGAGGTGTGTTCTCCACGACAATGTGTGGTGGGAGGTGTGTTCTCCACGACAAGTGTGGTGGAGGTGTGTTCTCCACGACAATGTGGTGGGAGGTGTGTTCTCCACGACAATGTGGTGGGAGGTGTGTTCTCCACGACAATGTGGTGGGAGGTGTGTTCTCCACGACAATGTGGTGGAGGTGTGTCTCCACGACAATGATGGTGGGGTGTGTGTCTCCACGACAATGTGGTGGGAGGTGTGTTCTCCACGACAATGTATGGTGGGAGGTGTGCTCACGACAATGTATGGTGGGAGGTGTGACTCCACGACAATGTATGGTGGGAGGTGTGACTCCACGACAATGTGGTGGGAGGTGTGTTCTCCACGACAATGTGGTGGGAGGTGTGTTCTCCACGACAATGTATGGTGGGAGGTGTGGACTCCACGACAATGTATGGTGGGAGGTGTGGACTCCACGACAATGTATGGTGGGAGGTGTGTTCTCCACGACAATGTGGTGGGAGGTGTGTTCTCCACGACAATGTATGGTGGGAGGTGTGTTCTCCACGACAATGTGGTGGGAGGTGTGTTCTCCACGACAATGTATGGTGGGAGGTGTGTTCTCCACGACAATGTGGTGGAGGTGTGTTCTCCACGACAATGTTTGGGGGGAGGTGTGTTCTCCACGACAATGTGGTGGGAGGTGTGTTCTCCACGACAATGTGGTGGGAGGTGTGTTCTCCACGACAATGTGGTGGGAGGTGTGTTCTCCACGACAATGTGTGGTGGGAGGTGTGTTCTCCACGACAATGTGTGGTGGGAGGTGTGTTCTCCACGACAATGTGGTGGGAGGTGTGTTCTCCACGACAATGTGGTGGGAGGTGTGTTCTCCACGACAATGTGGTGGGAGGTGTGTTCTCCACGACAATGTGGTGGGAGGTGTGTTCTCCACGACAATGTGTGTGGAGGTGTGTCTCCACGACAATGTGTGGGAGGTGTTCTCCACGACAATGTGTGGTGGGAGGTGTGTTCTCCACGACAATGTGTGGGGAGGTGTGTCTCCAGACATGTGTTGCCAGGAGATGTGCTCTCACGACAATGTTGCTAGGGATGTGTCTCACGACATGTGTGCTAGGGAGGTGCTCGCTGTCGGGAGGTAGTTTGAATGTGCTAGTGGAGTGTGTCTCCACGGTAGTGTGTGCTAGGGGATGTGCTCGAGTAGTGTGTGCTCAGGGGATGCCAGTGTTCTAGGGAGTCAGTGTGCTAGGGATGTGCCGGTCAGTGTGTGCTAGGGGATGTGCTCGTAGTGTTGCTAGGGATGCGGTAGTGTGTGCTAGGGGGATGTGCTCGAGTAGTGTGTGCTAGGGGGATGTGCTCGGGTAGTGTGTGCTAGGGGGATGTGCTCGGGTAGTGTGTGCTAGGGGGATGTGCTCGAGTAGTGTTTGCTAGGGGGATGTGCTCGGGTAGTGTGTGCTAGGGGGATGTGCTCGGGTAGTGTGTGCTAGGGGGATGTGCTCGGGTAGTGTGTGCTAGGGGGATGTGCTCGAGTAGTGTTTGCTAGGGGGATGTGCTCGGGTAGTGTGTGCTAGGGGGATGTGCTCGGTAGTGTTGCTAGGGGATGTGCTCGGTAGTGTGTGCTAGGGGATGTGCTCGGGTAGTGTTGCTAGGGGATGTGCTCGGTAGTGTGTGCTAGGGGATGTGCCGGAGTGTGTGCTAGGGGATGTGCTCGAGTAGTGTTGCTAGGGGATGTGCTCGGGTAGTGGTGCTAGGGGATGTGCCGGCAGTGTGTGCTAGGGGATGTGCTCGGGTAGTGTTGCTAGGGGGATGTGCTCGGGTAGTGTGTGCTAGGGGGATGTGCTCGGGTAGTGTGTGCTAGGGGATGTGCTCGGGACTGTGTGCTAGGGGATGTGCTCGGGTAGTGTGTGCTAGGGGATGTGCTCGGAGTGTGTGCTAGGGGATGTGCTCGGTAGTGTGTGCTAGGGGATGTGCTCGGGTAGTGTGTGCTAGGGATGTGCTCGGGTACTGTGTGCTAGGGGATGTGCTCGGTAGTGTGTGCTAGGGGATGTGCTCGGGTAGTGTGGCTAGGGGATGTGCTCGGTACTGTGTGCTAGGGGATGTCTCGGTACTGTGTGCTAGGGGGATGTGCTCGGGTACTGTGTGCTAGGGGGATGTGCTCGGGTACTGTGTGCTAGGGGGATGTGCTCGGGTACTGTGTGCTAGGGGGATGTGCTCGGGTAGGGAGTTCATAACCTCTTCTAGGGTCAGTAGACCCAATGCATATAATAGCATATTCACACATATACAGCCAAAATAATGCCCTCAGTCTACACTGGTATGACCTTTTGCACCACGTATCAATTAAAATGTCAGATTGTTAAACGAGACAATAATTTTAAATGAAATTGGAAAATGTTTTCTTTCAGTAGTCTTGTTATTGTCTGGGTAGTGAGAACCTCAAAGTAAGATTCCCATATCTTGACTCAGCTTCACAAAAACATCCTAAAATATTTAATCTGGATTTGATTACCTGAATGATAAAGCAGAAAAAATAACCATCACATTCTCACCAGAATGTTAACTGGGACAGTCAGTCTTTTATATATATTATCACGTTATCGTTCACACACACAGTATATAAAAGAAAAGGAAATATCTTAAAAAAGAGAATTATACCAAACAATATCACATGACTAAAGGGGAAACTTGTTTCTTGTGATGTAATCTGAAATAAGTTGAGATAAATATAAATTGTGAAAAATAAAAGAAAAAAATAAAGTTTAACGAAACCCAAAAAAAGTTTCATTCAGAACGATGCTGTTGTTGATTTTTGTTTTTATTTTGTTTTGACCAGCTACTGGCCACCCACCGACTCTGATTTATATAAAAAAAATACTATAGTGAAAATAGGAAATAAAACCTGAGCGCTTTCACGTGTACACACACACATCTTCAGAGGAACAGGAAGATGAGACAAGAGAAGCTCATTTTATATGATAAACCCTGAGGTGACGCCTCATATAAAAAGGGCTTCTCTTGCTTCATCTTCCTATTCCTCTGAAGATGTGTGCAAGCTTATGAAAGCGCTCAGGTCTTATTTCCTATTTTCACTGCGGTATTTTTTCATATATATCTATATATCTATCTATCTATCATATCTATTATATATATATATATATATATATATATATATATATATATATATATATATATATATAATATTGTTTAATAATGCTTATGGACGGTTCGTTTGAATTTAGCTTAGTGTTTTTGCTCACATTATTAAACAGAAAATATGTGGATATATATTTTTTGTATTTGCGAGACTTAATTCTCGGGAACAAAAAAAAAGGTGATTGGAAAAAGTTATGATCTCACGAGTAGAGAGAAAATGGATCATGAAACAGCAGAAATGAATCATGAAACAGCAGAAATGAATCATGAAACAGCAGAAATGAATCATGACTACAACTATGACCACTACCACTACTACAACTATGACCACTACCACTACTACAACTATGACCACTACCACTACGACTACTATGACCACTACCACTACGACTACTACTACGATGACTACGACTACTACTGATAATAATAATAATAATATTATTATAATTATTATTTCAACGAACTGGCAGTATCCCACCGAGGCAGGGTGACCACCGAGGCAGGGTGACCACCGAGGCAGGGTGACCACCGAGGCAGGGTGACCACCGAGGCAGGGTGACCACCGAGGCAGGGTGACCACCGAGGCAGGGTGACCACCGAGGCAGGGTGACCACCGAGGCAGGGTGACCACCGAGGCAGGGTGACCACCGAGGCAGGGTGACCACCGAGGCAGGGTGACCACCGAGGCAGGGTGACCACCGAGGCAGAGTGACAACCGAGGCAGGGTGACCACCGAGGCAGGTTGACCACCGAGGCAGGGTGACCACCGAGGAAGGGTGACCACCGAGGCAGAGTGACACCGAGGCAGGGTGACCACCGAGGCAGGTGACCACCGAGGCAGGGTGACCACCGAGGAGGGTGACCACCGAGGCAGGGTGACCACCGAGGCAGGGTGACCACCGAGGCAGGGTGACCCGAGGCAGGGATGACACGAGCAGGTTTTTTGACACGATGCAGGGATGACCATTCGAGGAAGGGGTTCTAGCCCCTGCCGGCAGTTAGTGCCTCTACGACACGAGGCAGGATGACCACGAAGGCAGGTTCCACTTCAAGCAGGGTGAAGAGGAAGTAAAGAGGCAAGGGTGACTATTGAGGCAAAGAGACAACCGAGGCAGGGTGACCTGAATAAAAGTGAACAGAGTTCTTATACTGATACCGAGAGTCTTATCGAGAAGGTTACCTGAGGCTTGACCCCGAGAGCTTAGGCCTGCTAGGCACCGAGGCTTACCTGATGAAGTTATCTGACTTACTGAGAGCTATAGAGAGCTTACTAGAGCTTACGAGACTTAGCTCTGAGAGCTTACCGAGAGCTTCCTGAGAGCTTACTGAGAAGTACACTGAAGCTTACCTGAGAGCTTACCTGAGACTTACTGAGAGCTTACTGAGAGCTTACCTGAGAGCTTACCTGAGAGCTTACCTGAGAGCTTACCTGAGGCTTACCTGAGAGCTTACCTGAGAGCTTACCTGAGAGCTTACCTGAGAGCTTACCTGAGAGCTTACCTGAGAGCTTACCTGAGAGCTTATCTGAGAGCTTACCTGAGAGCTTACTGAGAGCTTACCTGAGAGCTTACCTGAGAGCTTACCTGAGAGCTTACCTGAGAGCTTACTGAGAGCTTACCTGAGAGCTTACCTGAGAGCTTACCTGAGAGCTTACCTGAGAGCTTACCTGAGAGCTTACCTGAGAGCTTACCTGAGAGCTTACCTGAGAGCTTACCTGAGAGCTTACCTGAGAGCTTACCTGAGAGCTTACCTGAGAGCTTACCTGAGAGCTACCTGAGCTGAGCTTACCTGAGAGCTTACCTGAGAGCTTACCTGAGAGCTTACCTGAGAGCTTACCTGAGAGCTTACCTGAGAGCTTTGACTCTGAGCTACCTGAGAGCTTACCTGAGAGCTTCCTAGTTACTGCTTACTGAAGCTTAACTGTTTTCTGAAGTTTAACTTCTGAGCTTACTGAAGCTTTAACTTCTGTTTACTGAAGCTTTAAACCTGAGAGTTACCTGAAGCTTACCTGATTCTGCTTCCCTGACAGCTTACCTGAGCTTACCTGAGAGCTTAACTGTAGCTTACTGACAGTTTAGACTGTTCTGTTTACTGACAGCTTAACTGTTCTGTTTACTGACAGTTTAACTGTTCTGTTTACTGACAGTTTAACTGTTCTGTTTACTGACAGTTTAACTGTTCTATTTATGACAGCTTAACTGTTCTGTTTACTGACAGTTTAACTGTTCTGTTTACTGACAGTTTAACTGTTCTGTTTACTGACAGTTTAACTGTTCTGTTTACTGACAGCTTAACTGTTCTGTTTACTGACAGTTTAACTGTTCTGTTTACTGACAGTTTAACTGTTCTGTTTACTGACAGTTTAACTGTTCTGTTTGCTGACAGTTTAACTGTTCTGTTTGCTGACAGTTTAACTGTTCTGTTTGCTGACAGTTTAACTGTTCTGTTTGCTGACAGTTTAACTGTTCTGTTTGCTGACAGTTTAACTGTTCTGTTTACTGACAGTTTAACTGTTCTGTTTACTGACAGTTTAACTGTTCTGTTTGCTGACAGTTTAACTGTTCTGTTTGCTGACAGTTTAACTGTTCTGTTTACTGACAGTTTAACTGTTCTGTTTGCTGACAGTTTAACTGTTCTGTTTACTGACAGTTTAACTGTTCTGTTTACTGACAGTTTAACTGTTCTGTTTACTGACAGTTTAACTGTTCTGTTTCTGACAGTTTAACTGTTCTGTTTACTGACAGTTTAACTGTTCTGTTTACTGACAGTTTAACTGTTCTGTTTACTGACAGTTTAACTGTTCTGTTTGCTGACAGTTTAACTGTTCTGTTTACTGACAGTTTAACTGTTCTGTTTGCTGACAGTTTAACTGTTCTGTTTACTGACAGTTTAACTGTTCTGTTTGCTGACAGTTTAACTGTTCTGTTTACTGACAGTTTAACTGTTCTGTTTACTGACAGTTTAACTGTTCTGTTTACTGACAGTTTAACTGTTCTGTTTACTGACAGTTTAACTGTTCTGTTTACTGACAGTTTAACTGTTCTGTTTGCTGACAGTTTAACTGTTCTGTTTACTGACAGTTTAACTGTTCTGTTTGCTGACAGTTTAACTGTTCTGTTTACTGACAGTTTAACTGTTCTGTTTGCTGACAGTTTAACTGTTCTGTTTATGACAGCTTAACTGTTCTGTTTACTGACAGTTTAACTGTTCTGTTTACTGACAGTTTAACTGTTCTGTTTGCTGACAGTTTAACTGTTCTGTTTGCTGACAGTTTAACTGTTCTGTTTGCTGACAGTTGAACTGTTCTGTTTACTGACAGTTTAACTGTTCTGTTTGCTGACAGTTTAACTGTTCTGTTTACTGACAGTTTAACTATTTTATATGTACGAACATGTGTCAGCATGTCTGCTCTATATTTAACTGCTGTCAGCCCTGTCTGCAGTATGTTCTTTCAGCGTTGAGTTTCTGTTTCTGACAATCATTTT
Source organism: Cherax destructor (assembly GCA_009830355.1). Lineage (NCBI taxonomy): Eukaryota > Metazoa > Arthropoda > Malacostraca > Decapoda > Parastacidae > Cherax > Cherax destructor. Next base: position 33,089 of record WNWK01005707.1, on the reverse strand, counting down.
GTTCTGTTTCTGAAGTTAACCTTTTCTGCTAGCCTGTCAGTTTACCTGTCTGTTATGACGACTGTGTCATGTCTTACCTGTCTGTTAGCCGTTTTCAGTTAGTTCTGTTACTCTCTGTCTGCTAGCTGTCTGAAGTTACCTGTCTGCTAGCCTGTCAGGTTACCTGTCTGCTAGCCTGTCATGTTACCTGTCTGCTAGCCTGTCATGTTACCTGTCTGCTAGCCTGTCAGGTTACCTGTCTGCTAGCCTGTCATGTTAACTGTCTGCTAGCCTGTCAGGTTACCTGTCTGCTAGCCTGTCATGTTACCTGTCTGCTAGCCTGTCAGGTTACCTGTCTGCTAGCCTGTCATGTTACCTGTCTGCTAGCCTGTCAGGTTACCTGTCTGCTAGCCTGTCAGGTTACCTGTCTGCTAGCCTGTCAGGTTACCTGTCTGCTAGCCTGTCAGGTTACCTGTCTGCTAGCCTGTCAGGTTACCTGTCTGCTAGCCTGTCATGTTACCTGTCTGCTAGCCTGTCATGTTACCTGTCTGCTAGCCTGTCAGGTTACCTGTCTGCTAGCCTGTCTAGCACTGGACTGCTTGACAGCGTACCTGCTTGACGGTATATTTAGTGATTGCAGCTTGATATATGTTGACTGTAATTCAAAATGGGTGCTGCATGCAACATGCCTGATTTAGGCATGTTTGTTTCATGCGCCATGTCTGTTGCATGGGGTATGTCTGTTGCATGGGGTATGTCTGTTGCATTGGGTATGTCTGTTGCATGGGGTATGTCTGTTGCATGGGGTATGTCTGTTCCATGGGGTATGTCTGGTGCATGGGGTATGTCTGTTGCATTGGGTATGTCTGTTGCATGGGGTATGTCTGTTGCATGGGGTATGTCTGTTGCATGGGGTATGTCTGTTGCATGGGGTATGTCTGTTCCATGGGGTATGTCTGGTGCATGGGGTATGTCTGGTGCATGGGGTATGTCTGGTGCATGGGGTATGTCTGTTCCATGGGGTATGTCTGTTCCATGGGGTATGTCTGGTGCATGGGGTATGTCTGTTGCATGGGGTATGTCTGTTCCATGGGGTATGTCTGGTGCATGGGGTATTTCTGGTGCATGGGTATGTCTCGTTGCATAGGTATGTCTGTTGCATGAGGTATGTCTGTTCCATGGGGTATGTCTGGTGCATGGGTATGTCTGTTGCATGGGTATGTCTGTTGCATGGGGTATGTCTGTTGCATGGGTATGTCTGTTGCATGGGTATGTCTGTTGCATGGGGTATGTCTGTTCCATGGGGTATGTCTGGTGCATGGGTATGTCTGTGCATGGGTATGTCTGTTGCATGGGGTATGTCTGTTCCATGGGGTATGTCTGGTGCATGGGGTATGTCTGTTGCATGGGGTATGTCTGTTGCATGGGGTATGTCTGTTGCATGGGGTATGTCTGTTGCATGGGTATGTCTGTTGCATGGGTATGTCTGTTCCATGGGGTATGTCTGTTCCATGGGGTATGTCTGGTGCATGGGGTATGTCTGGTGCATGGGTATGTCTGTTGCATGGGTATGTCTGTTCCATGGGGTATGTCTGGTGCATGGGGTATGTCTGTTGCATGGGGTATGTCTGTTGCATGGGGTATGTCTGTTGCATGGGGTATGTCTGTTGCATGGGGTATGTCTGTTGCATGGGGTATGTCTGTTCCATGGGGTATGTCTGGTGCATGGGGTATTTCTGGTGCATGGGGTATGTCTGTTGCATGGGGTATGTCTGTTTCATGGGGTATGTCTGTTCCATGGGGTATGTCTGGTGCATGGGGTATGTCTGTTGCATGGGGTATGTCTGTTGCATGGGGTATGTCTGTTGCATGGGGTATGTCTGGTGCATGGGGTATGTCTGGTGCATGGGGTATGTCTGTTGCATGGGGTATGTCTGTTCCATGGGGTATGTCTGGTGCATGGGGTATGTCTGTTGCATGGGGTATGTCTGTTGCATGGGGTATGTCTGTTGCATGGGGTATGTCTGCTGCATGGGGTATGTCTGTTGCATGGGGTATGTCTGTTCCATGGGGTATGTCTGGTGCATGGGGTATGTCTGGTGCATGGGGTATGTCTGTTGCATGGGGTATGTCTGTTCCATGGGGTATGTCTGTTCCATGGGGTATGTCTGGTGCATGGGGTATGTCTGGTGCATGGGTTATGTCTGGTGCATGGGGTATGTCTGTTGCATGTGGTATGTCTGTTCCATGGGGTATGTCTGGTGCATGGAGTATGTATGTTGCATGGGGTATGTCTGTTCCATGGGGTATGTCTGTTGCATGGGGTATGTCTGTTGCATGGGGTATGTCTGTTGCATGGGGTATGTCTGTTCCATGGGGTATGTCTGGTGCATGGGGTATGTCTGGTGCATGGGGTATGTCTGTTGCATGGGGTATGTCTGTTCCATGGGGTATGTCTGTTGCATGGGGTATGTCTGTTCCATGGGGTATGTCTGGTGCATGGGGTATGTCTGGTGCATGGGGTATGTCTGTTGCATGGGGTATGTCTGTTCCATGGGGTATGTCTGTTCCATGGGGTATGTCTGGTGCATGGGGTATGTCTGTTCCATGGGGTATGTCTGGTGCATGGGGTATGTCTGGTGCATGGGGTATGTCTGGTGCATGGGGTATGTCTGTTTGCTGTTGTCGAAGTGTGTGTGTGTGTAAGATGCTCTGACACCATGTCCCTCACTGCAAGATGCTCTGACACCATCTCATTCACTGTAAGATGCTCTGACACCATCTCCCTCACTGTAAGATGCCCTGACACTATCTCCCTCACTGTAAGATGCTCTGACACCATCTCCCTCACTGTAAGATGCTCTGACACCATCTCCCTCACTGTAAGATGCTCTGACACCATCTCCCTCACTGTAAGATGCTCTGACACCATCTCCCTCACTGTAAGATGCTCTGACACCATCTCCCTCACTGTAAGGTGCTCTGACACCATCTGCAGGAAACAGGCTCGTCAGGGATGCTGGCGTCTCTCACGATGCCCGGTGAAGCTGCAGCAGCCCAGGGGCATCAGCAGGTAAACACTGCCTCTGTCAGTCTTCTTGTGTGAACACTCGAGTGCTCACACTCTGGTGCTCACATTCTGGTGCTCACACTCTGGTGTTCACACTCTGGTGCTCAAATTCTGGTTCTCACATTCTGGTGCTCACACTCTGGTGCTCATACTCTGGTGCTCACACACTGGTGCTCACACTCTGGTGCTCACATTCTGGTGCTCACACTCTGGCGCTCATACTCTGGTGCTCCCATTCTGGTGCTCACACTCTGGTTCTCGTACTCTGGTGCTCACACTGGTACTCACACTATGGTGCTCACACTCTGGTGCTAAAATTCTGGTGCTCACACTCCGGTGCTCACACTCTGGTGCTCACATTCTGGTGCTCACATTCTGGTGCTCATATTCTAGTGCTCACTCTGGTGCTCACTCTGGTGCTCACACTGGTGTTCTCACTGGTGTTCACACTGGTGCTCACACTGGTGTTCACACTGGTGTTCACACTGGTGCTCACACTGGTGTTCACACTGGTGATCACACTGGTGTTCACACTGGTGCTCACTCTTGTGCTCACACTGGTGTTCACACTGGTGATCACACTGGTGTTCACACTGGTGCTCACTCTTGTGCTCACACTGGTGTTCACACTGGTGCTCACTCTGGTACTCACACTGGTTCTCACTCTGGGGCTCACTCTGGTGCTCACACTGGTGTTCACACTGGTGTTCACACTTGTGCTCACACTGGTGTTCACACTTGTGTTCACACTGGTGCTCAAACTGGTGCTCACACTGGTGCTCACACTGGTGCTCACACTGGTGATCACACTGGTGTTCACACTGGTGCTCACACTCTGGTGTTCACACTGGTGCTCACACTGGTGCTCACTCTGGTGCTCACACTGGTGCTCACTCTGGTGCTCACACTGGTGCTCACACTGGTGCTCACTCTGGTGCTCACACTCTGGTGTTCACTCTGGGGCTCACTCTGGTGCTCACACTCGTGTCTGCCACTTTATCCAGTCTGTCTTTTGTTTTATCTTTATCTTCTGCTTTATTGGCTACGCCCGTTCATAGTTATGATGTTATTATCTGCTATGGTGTTCACTGCACTGTTGTTATCTCTTATGGTGTTCACTGCACTATTATTATTTGTTATGGTGTTCACTGCACTGTTGTTATCTCTTATGGTGTTCACTGCACTATTATTATTTGTTATGGTGTTCACTGCCTTGTTATCTGTTATGTTGTTCACTGCACTGTTATCTGTTATGGTGTTCACTGCATTGTTATCTGTTATGGTGTTCACTGCACTGTTATCTGTTATGGTGTTCACTGCACTGTTATCTGTTATGGTGTTCACTGCACTGTTATATGTTATGGTGTTCACTGCACTGTTATCTGTTATGGTGTTCACTGCACTGTTATATGTTTTGGTGTTCACTGCACTGTTATCTGTTATGGAGTTCACTGCACTGTTATCTGTTATGGTGTTCACTGCACTGTTATCTGTTATGGTGTTCACTGCACTGTTATCTGTTATAGTGTTCACTGCACTGTTATCTGTTATGGTGTTCACTGCACTGTTATCTGTTATGGTATGGGAATGCATGCACACTGCTGTTCGTGTTCCTTAAGCCGTAATGGTTCATAAGCCGTCTTGCTGGTGTTGCTGGTGGTGTTGCTGGTGGTGTTGCTGGTGGTGTGGTTGGTGGCGGTGCTGCTGTGTTGCTGCTGGTGTGGTTGGTGGTGATGGTGGTGCTGCTGGGGTTGCTGGTGGTGTGGTTGGTGGCGGTGCTGCTGTGATGCTGCTGGTGTGGTTGGTGGTGATGGTGGTGCTGCTGGTGTTGCTGCTGGAGTGGTTGGTGGTAATGGTGGTGCTGCTGGTGTTGCTGCTGGTGTGATTGGTGGTGATGGTGGTGCTGCTGATGTTGCTGCTGGTGTGGTTGGTGGTGATAGTGGTGATGGTGGTGCTGCTGGTGTTGTTGGTGGTGTGGTTGGTAGTGATGGTAGTGCTGCTGGTGTGGGTAGTGGTGATGGTGGTGCTGCTGGTGTTGCTGGTGATGTGGTTGGTGGTGATGGTAGTGCTGCTGGTGTTGCTGCTGGTGTGGGTGGTGGTGATGGTGGTGCTGCTGGTGTTGCTGGTGGTGTGGATGGTGGTGATGGTGGTGCTGCTGGTGTTGCTGGTGGTGTGGTTGGTGGTGATGGTGGTGCTGTTGGTGTTGCTGCTAGTGTGATTGATGGTGATGGTGGTGCTGCTGGTGTTGCTGGTGGTGTGGTTGGTGGTGATGGTGGTGCTGCTAGTGTTGCTGGTGGTGTGGTTGGTGGTGGTGCTGCTGCTGCTGGTATTGCTGCTGGTGTGGTTGGTGGTGATGGTGGTGGTGATGGTGTTGTTGGTGGTGTGATTGGTGGTGATGGTGGTGCTGCTGGTGTTGCTGTTCGTGTGGTTGCTGGTGATGGTGGTGATGCTGGTGTTGCTGGTGGTGTGGTTGGTGATGGTGCTGCTGGTGTTGCTGCTGGTGTGGTTGGTGGTGATAGTTGGTGGTGGTGGTGCTGCTGGTGTTGTTGGTGGTGTGATTGGTGGTGATGGTGGTGCTGCTGGTGTTGTTTGTCGTGTGGTGTCTGGTGATGCTGGTGTTGCTGCTAGTGTGGTTGGTGGTGATGGTGGTGCTGCTGGTGTTGCTGCTGGTGTGGTTGGTGGTGGTGGTGCTGCTGCTGTTGTTGCTGCTGGTGTGGTTGGTGGTGATGGTGGTGCTGCTGGTGTTGTTGGTGGTGTGGTTGGTGGTGGTGGTGGTGCTGCTGCTGCTGCTGGTGTTGTTGGTGGTGTGATTGGTGGTGATGGTGGTGCTGCTGGTGTTGTTGGTGGTATGATTGGTGGTGATGGTGGTGCTGCTGGTGTTGCTGCTGGTGTGGTTGGTGGTGATGGTGGTGTTGCTGGTGTTGCTGGTGGTGGTGGTGCTGCTGCTGGTGTGGTTGGTGGTGATGGTGGTGCTGTTGGTGTTGCTGGTGGTGTGATTGGTAGTGGTGATGGTGCTGGTGGTGCTGGTGGTGCTGGTGGTGTGATTGGTGGTGTGATGGTGGTGGTGTGATGGTGGTGGTGTGATTGTGGTGGTGTGATGTTAGTGGTATGATGGTGGTGCTGGTGTTGCTGGTGGTGAGGGTGGTGGTGGTGCTGCTGGTGTTGTTGGTGGTGTGATGGTGGTGGTGTGAAGGTGGTGGTATTGCTGGTGTGGTTGGTGTTGGTGGTGCTGCTGGTGTTACTGGTGGTGTGATGGTGGTGGTGGAGGTGTGATGGAGGTTATGCTGGCTGCTGTTGCCGGTGGTGTGATGGTGGTGGTGCTGTTGCTGGTGGTGAGGTGGTGTTGCTGTTGCTGGTGGTGGTGCTGCTGTTGTTGCTGGTGGTGTGATGGTGGTGAAGCTGTTGCTGGTGGTGTGATGGTGCTGTTGCTGTTGCTGGTGGTGTGATGGTGTTGGTGGTGTTGCTGGTGGTGTGATGGTGGTGGTGGTGCTGTTGCTGGTGGTGTGTTTGGTAGTGGTGGTGCTGCTGGTGGTGTGTTTGGTAGTGGTGGTGCTGCTGGTGGTGTGATGGTGGTGGTGGTGCTGCTGATGGTGTGATGGCGGTGCTGCTTGTGGTGTGATGGTGGTGGTGGTGGTGCTGATGGTGCTGATGGTGTGATGGTGGTGCTGCTGTTGCTGGTGGTGGTGGTGGTGTGAGAGGGGGAGGTGCTGTTCCTCCTCCTACAAGAAGTCTTGAGACACCTGGGTGACAGTCACCAGACGTGGTGTACATGTAACTGTGAGTCGTACACCACCTGAGTCGTACACCACCTGTGCGTGAACACACTCCACCAAAAGTTACTGTTGCTGTACCGCACCACAAATCACATTTACGTAACTCTCAGTATTTCCATCACGAGAGAGAGAGAGTGGTGCTGCTGGTGTTGCTGGTGATGTGGTTGGTGGTGATTTTAGTGCTGCTGGTGTTGCTGCTGGTGTGGGTGGTGGTGATGGTGGTGCTGCTGGTGGTGTGGTTGGTGGTGATGGTGGTGCTGCTGGTGTTGCTGCTGGTGTGGTTGGTGGTGATGGTGGTGCTGTTGGTGTTGCTGCTAGTGTGATTGATGGTGATGGTGGTGTTGGTGTTGTTGTTGGTGGTGTTGCTGGTGTTGCTGGTGTTGCTGGTGGTGTGGTTGGTGGTGGTGGTGCTGCTGCTGGTATTGCTGCTGGTGGGGTTGGTGGTGATGGTGGTGCTGATGGTGTGGTTGGTGGTGTGATTGGTGGTGATTGTGGTGCTACTGGTGTTGGTGTTCGTGTGGTTGCTGGTGATGGTGGTGCTGGTGGTGTTGCTGGTGGTGTGGTTGGTGGTGGTGCTGCTGGTGTGGTTGGTGGTGATGGTGGTGCTGCTGGTGTTGGTGGTGTGGTTGGTGGTGGTGGTGCTGTCAAGCCTCCATAACACGCTGTCAAGCCTCCGTAACACGCTGTCAAGCCTCCGTAACACGCTGTCAAGCCTCCGTAACATGCTGTCAAGCCTCCGTAACACGCTGTGAAACCTCCGTATCATGCTGTCAAGCCTCCGTAGCACGCTGTCAAGCCTCTGTAGTACGCTGTCAAGCCTCCGTAGCACGCTGTCAAGCCTCTGTAGTACGCTGTCGAGCCTCCATAGCACGCTGTCAGGCCTCCGTAGCACGCTGTGAAGCCTCCGTAGCACGCTGTGAAGCCTCCGTAGCACGCTGTCAAGCCTCCATAGCACGCTGTCAAGCCTCCGTAGCACGCTGTCAAGCCTCCGTAGCACGCTGTCAAGCCTCCATAGCACGCTGTAAAGCCTCCGTAGCACGCTGTGAAGCCTCCGTAGCACGCTGTGAAGCCTCCGTAGCACGCTGTAAAGCCTCCGTAGCACGCTGTGAAGCCTCCGTAGCACGCTGTCAAGCCTCCATAGCACGCTGTCAAGCCTCCGTAGCACGCTGTCAAGCCTCCGTAGCACGCTGTGAAGCCTCCGTAGCACGCTGTCGAAGCCTCCGTAGCACGCTGTGAAGCCTCCGTAGCACGCTGTCAAGCCTCCGTAGCACGCTGTGAAGCCTCCGTAGCACGCTGTGAAGCCTCCGTAGCACGCTGTCAAGCCTCCGTAGCACGCTGTCGAAGCCGTGAGCCGCTAGCACGCTGTCAAGCCTCCGTAGCACGCTGTGAAGCCTGTAGCACGCTGTCAGCCTCCGTAGCACGCTGTAAGCCTCCGTAGCACGCTGTGAAGCCTCCGTAGCACGCTGTCAAGCCTCCGTAGCACGCTGTGAAGCCTCCGTAGCACGCTGTCAAGCCTCCGTAGCACGCTGTAAGCCTCGTAGACGCGTCAAGCTGAGCACGCTGGCTCCGTAGCACGCTGTCAAGCCTCCGTAGCACGCTGTCGAAGCCTCCGTAGCACGCTGTAAGCCTCCGTAGCACGCTGTCAAGCCTCCGTAGCACGCTGTCGAGCCTCCGTAGCACGCTGTCAGCCTCCTAGCACGCTGAAGCCCGTAGCACGCTGTAAGCCTCCGTAGCACGCTGTCGAAGCCTCCGTAGCACGCTGTCAAGCCTCCGCCTAGCCAGCGCTGTGAAGCCTCCGTAGCACGCTGTCAAGCCTCCGTAGCACGCTGTCAAGCCTCCGTAGCACGCGTAGTCCAGCAGCCTGAGCTCGTAGCACGCTGTCAAGCCTCCGTAGCACGCGTCAGCCTCACGCTAGCTGACCCTGTAGCCTCCGTAGCACGCTGTCAAGCCTCCGTAGCACGCTGTCAAGCCTCCGTAGCACGCTGTCAAGCCTCCGTAGCACGCTGAGCTCCTAGCACGCTGTCGAAGCCTCCGTAGCACGCTGTCAAGCCTCCGTAGCACGCTGTCAAGCCTCCGTAGCACGCTGTCGAGCCTCCGTAGCACGCTGTCGAGCCTCCGTAGCACGCTGTCAAGCCTCCGTAGCACGCTGTCAAGCCTCCGTAGCACGCTGTCAAGCCTCCGTAGCACGCTGTCGAAGCCTCCGTAGCACGCTGTGAAGCCTCCGTAGCACGCTGTGAAGCCTCCGTAGCACGCTGTGAAGCCTCCGTAGCACGCTGTGAAGCCTCCGTAGCACGCTGTCAAGCCTCCGTAGCACGCGTAAGCCTCCGTAGCACGCTGTGAGCCTCGTAGAGCCTCCGATGCTCCGTAGCACGCTGTCAAGCCTCCGTAGCACGCTGTGAAGCCTCTCGTAGCACGCTGTCGAAGCCTCCGTAGCACGCTGTCAAGCCTCCGTAGCACGCTGTCAAGCCTCCAGCACCTGTAAGCCTCTGCAGCTCGGAAGCCTCCGTAGCACGCTGTCAAGCCTGAGCACGTAGCTCCGAGCACGCTGTCGAAGCCTCCAGCACGCTGTACCTCCAGGCACGCTGTGAAGCCTCCGTAGCACGCTGTCGAAGCCTCTCAGTAGCACGCTGTAAGCCTCTAGCACGCTGAAGCCTGTAGCACGCTGAGCCTCGTAGCACCGAAGCCTCCGTAGCACGCTGTCAAGCCTCCGTAGCACGCTGTAAGCCTCCAGAGCACGCTGTGCCTCCGTAGCACGCTGTCGAAGCCTCCGTAGCACGCTGTGCAAGCCTCCGTAGCACGCTGTCGAAGCCTCCGTAGCACGCTGTGAAGCCTCCGTAGCACGCTGTCGAAGCCTCCGTAGCACGCTGTCAGCCTCCAGCACGCTGTGACCGCTCAGCACGCTGTCAATGCCCCCGTGTGCACGCTGTCAAGCCTCCGTAGCACGCTGTCGAAGCCTCCGTAGCACGCTGTCAAGCCTCCGTAGCACGCTGTCAAGCCTCCGTAGCACGCTGTCAAGCCTCCGTAGCACGCTGTCAAGCCTCCGTAGCACGCTGTCAAGCCTCCGTAGCACGCTGTCAAGCTCAGCACGTGTCAGCGTCTCTAGCACGCTGTCAAGCCTCCGTAGCACGCTGTCAAGCCTCCGTAGCACGCTGTCAAGCCTCCGTAGCACGCTGTCAAGCCTCCGTAGCACGCTGTCGAGCCTCCGTAGCACGCTGTCAAGCCTCCGTAGCACGCTGTCGAGCCTCCGTAGCACGCTGTCAAGCCCTCACGTGCTAGCACGCTGTCAAGCCTCCGTAGCGCACGCTGTCGAGCCTCCGTAGCACGCTGTCGAGCCTCCGTAGCACGCTGTCAAGCCTCCGTGCATCGCTGTCAAGCCTTCACGTAGCCGACGTGTCGAGCCTCCGTAGCACGCTGTCAAGCCTCCGTAGCACGCTGTGAAGCCTCCGTAGCACGCTGTGAGCCTCGTAGCACGCGTGAGCCTCGTAGCCGCTTGCGAAGCCTCCGTAGCACGCTGTGAAGCCTCCGTAGCACGCTGTGAAGCCTCCGTAGCACGCTGTCGAGCCTCCGTAGCACGCTGTCGAGCCTCGAGCACGCTGTGAAGCCTCCGTAGCACGCTGTGAAGCCTCCGTAGCACGCTGTGAAGCCTCCGTAGCACGCTGTCGAGCCTCCGTAGCACGCTGTCAAGCCTCCGTAGCACGCTGTCAAGCCTCCGTAGCACGCTGTCAAGCCTCCGTAGCACGCTGTCGAGCCACATAGTCGATTTTACACCTATAGTTTATGAGTGGACCAGACATGCTAAACCGAATTTCTAGGTGGTTAGTGACACCTCACAATCCAATCCCAAAACAACGATTATTATTATTATTATTATTATTATTATTATTATTATTATTACTATTATTATTATTATTATTATTATTATTATTATTATTATTATTATTATTATTATTATTATTATTATTATTATTATTATTATTATTATGTATTTTCTCCTTGTGATTTCTTTCATACTATACGAAAATTTTAGGTTTATACCACTGAAATTAGGTTATACTGTGGGCTGGTTGAACGCTAGGTGTAGTGGAGGCTTGATCCTCCGTCTGGTAATCTCTAAGTAGAGGTGTCGTGCTGACAACTGTTAGTCTCACTCTCAAGGTCCTCCACTTTACTTTTGCTGTCTGCTAGGTGCTGTTCGAGCCAGGTATTGCCTGTCTAACACCAGCACCAAGTGCTGGTTACTGCAAGGGACATATGGTACCCTCTCTAACACTGGCGCTGAGTGCTGGGTGCTGCTAGGTGCTGCTAGGGGATGCTAGGTGCTGCTAGAGGATGCTTGGTGCTGCTAGGTGCTGCTAGAGGATGCTTGGTGCTGCTAGGGGATGCTAGGTGCTGCTAGAAGATGCTTGGTGCTGCTAGGGGATGCTAGGTGCTGCTAGAGGATGCTAGGTGCTGCTAGCGGATGCTAGGTGCTTCTGGAGCCAGGTGCTGTCTCTTTATGCAGAACAAGTTCTTAATCTTTTTAAATTTTAATGTCTTATTTATATAATTATTTTGATAAGTCAGCCATGGTGTCAGCCATTTTGTCAGTCATGTTGTCAGCCATGGTGTCAGTGTGAGGAGACCTTCTGATAATGATTAAAACAACGTTTCTCTTAGGAAGAGCGAAACGTATTGGTCTGTGAGGCGGTGTGCTATGAGGACCGGTTATTGCGTGCATCTGACCGCCCTCACCTGACCCACCTGCCCAGGCGCCACGTACGGGGATTTCACCTGGGATGAGCTGGGTCATCTCTGCCACAGAGATGATGCAGAATCCAGCAGCGGCAGGTACATACTACCTGCAGCCGTCGCCTCCCACAGCTATTGTGCACTACTTTTTCAGCCTTGCAAAAGGTGAAGGGTGACCTACAGTCTGGGACGGAGAATCAAGCCTCCAACACCTGGTACTGAGTAACAAAAACGAGTTAAAAAAATTTCACTAAGATTTTGAAGACACACACACACACACACACACACACACACACACACACGCACACACACACAGCACTGGTTCTAGGACCAGTGCTATTTTTGGTATATGTGAATGACATGATGGAAGGGACAGACTCAGAAGTGTCCCTGTTCGCAGATATGTGAAGTTAATGAGGAGAATTAAATCAGATGAGGATCAGACAGGACTACAAAGAGACCTGGACAGGCTGGACACATGGTCCAGCAACTGGCTTCTCGAGTTTAACCCCACCAAATGCAAAGTCATGAAGATCGGGGAAGGGCAAAGAAGACCGCAGATAGAGTATAGGCTAGGTGGCCAAAGACTGCAAACCTCACTCAGGGAGAAAGATCTTGGGGTGAGTATAATACCGAGCACGTCTCCGGAAGCACACATCAACCAGATAACTGCTGCAGCATATGGGTGCCTGGCAAACCTGAGAATAGTTTTCCGATACCTCAGTAAGGAATCGTTCAAGACACTGTACACCGTGTACGTCAGGCCTATACTGGAGTATGCAGCACCAGTTTGGAACCCACACCTGGTCATGCACGTCAAGAAATTAGAGAAAGTGCAAAAGTTTGCAACAAGGCTAGTTCCAGAGGTAAGGGAAATGTCCTACGAAGAAAGGTTAAGGGAAATCGGCCTGACGACACTGGAGGACAGAAGGGTTAGGGAAGACATGATAACGACATACAAAATATTGCGAGGAATAGATAAGGTGGACAGAAACAGGATGTTCCAGAGAGGGGACACAGAAACAGGGAGCCACAATTGGAAGTTGAAGACTCAGATGAGTCAAAGGGCTGTTAGGAAGTATTTCTTCAGTCACAGAGTAGTCAGAAAGTGGAATAGTCTGGAAAGTGAGGTAGTAGAGGCAGGAACCATACATAGCTTTAAGACGAGGTATGACAAAGCTCATGGAGCAGGAAGAGAGAGGACCTAGTAGCGATCATTGAAGAGGCGGGGCCAGGAGCTATGAATCGACCCCTGCAACCATAAATAGGTGAGTACACACACACACACACACACGGAGCCATACAGAGAATGAAAGTGCAGCATGAGAGAGGGAAGTGTGCTCATGGTTGTCAGACAGTCATGCATGACCAAGATAATAACACTTCTGAAGAGAAGGGAGACCATGAGTAGGAGGAGGAAAAGTGTACATAAATATCAGTGAAGAGGCGGGGCCAGGAGCTGAGTCTCGACACCTTTAACCATAATTAGGTGAGTACAATTAGGTGAGTACACACACACACACCTGGAGTTTACATGGAGAGGGTTTCGGGGGTCAGCGCCCCCGCGGCTCGGTCTGAAACCAGGCCTCGTGGTGGATAAGGGTCTGATCAACCAGGATGTAACTGTTGGCCGCACGCAAATTGACGTACGATCCACAGCCCGGCTGGTCAGGTACTGACTTTAGGTGTCTTTCATAGGGAGTGATTTTCGTGTGCACGTTTGGTACTAATCCTTCTAGAATTTTCCAAGTGTATATAATAATGTATCTCTCCCGCCTGCGTTCTAGGGAGTACAGGTTTAGGAACTTCAAGCGTTCCCAGTAATTGAGGTATTTTATCGCAGTTATGTTTGCTGTGAAGGCTCTCTGTACATTTTCTAGGTCAGCAATTTCACCTGCCTTTAAAGGTGCAGTTAGTGTGCAGCAATATTCCAGCCTAGATAGAACAAGCTACCTGAAAAGTGTCAACATGGGCTTGGCATCCCTGGTTTTGAAGGTTCTCATTATCCATCCTGTCATTCCTCTGCTGCTTGATCCAAGAAAGGTATCCCAGACCTCACCTTCAAGGACCACAACAATGCCACTATCACATCTGCAAGGAAACTGATAGGATGGATAATGAGAACATTCAAGACAAGAGATGCCAAGCCGATGATGATCCTTTTTAAATCACTTGTTCTCTCTAGGCTGGAATACTGCTGTTCATTAACATATCCATTCAAGGCAGGTGAAATTGCAGAGCTAGAGAATGTACAGAGAACCTTTACTACACGTATAAGTTCCATCAAACACCTTAACTACTGGGAACGCTTCGAAGCACTTGACTCGTACTCACTGTAGCGCAGGCGAGAGAGATACATCATAACCTACACCTGGAGGATCCTAGAGGGACTGGTCCCTAATCTGCACACAGAAATCACTCCCTACGAAAGCAAAAGACTTGGCAGGAGATGTAACATACCCCCAGTGAAAAGTAGGGGCGCCACTGGTACACTAAGAGAAAACACAATAAGTGTCCGGGGCCCAAGACTGTTCAACAGCCTCCCACCAGCCATAAGGGGAATTACCAATAGGCCCCTGGTTGTCTTCAAGAGGGAGCTGGACAGATACTTAAAGTCAGTGCCAGATCAGCCGGGTTGTGGCTAGTACGTTGGACTACGTGTGACCAGCAGTAACAGCCTCGTTGATCAGGCCCTGATCCACCAGGAGGCCTGGTCATGGACCGGGCCGCGGGGGCGTTGATCCCCGGAATACCCTCCAGGTAGACTCCAGGTAGACCCTGCAAGACCAGCCCACTTCTACCTCAATGGTGGTGGTGGTGGTGGTGCTAGAGGCGGTGGTGGTGGTAGTAGTGGTGGTGATGATGGTGGAAGTGGTGGTGGTGATGGTGGAAGTGGTGGTGGTGATGGTGGTAGTGGTGGTGGTAATGGTGGTAGTGGTGGTTTTGATGGGGGTAATGGTGGTGGTAATGGTGGTAGTGGTGGTTTTGATGGTGGTAGTGGTGGTGGTGATGGTGGTAGTGGTGGTGGTGATGGTGGTAGTGGTGGGTTTGATGGTGGTAGTGGTGGTGGTGAGTGGTATGGTGTAGTGGGTTATGGTGGTGGTGATGGTGGTAGTGTGGTGGTATGGTGGTACTAGTGTTGGTGGTGGTGGTAGTGGTGGTGGTGATGGTGGTAGTGATGGTGGTACTGGTGGGGGTACTGGTGGTGGTAGTGGTGGTGGTAGCAGTGATAGTGGTGGTAGAATTGATAGTGGTAGTGGTACTGGTGATGGTGGTAGTGGTGGTGGTAGCAGTGATAGTGGTAGTAGTGGTGGTAGCAGTGATAGTGGTAGTGGTACTGGTGGTGGTGGTAATGGTGGTGGTAGCAGTGATAGTGGTAGTAGTGGTGGTAGCAGTGGTAGTGGTACTGGCGGTAGTGGTGGTGGTAGCAGTGATAGTGGTAGTGGTGGTTGCAGTGATAGTGGTACTGATGGTGGTAGTAGTGGTGGTGGTAGCAGTGATAGTGGTAGTGGTGGTAGCAGTGATAGTGGTAGTGGTGGTAGCAGTGATAGTGGTAGTGGTGGTAGCAGTGATAGTGGTAGTGGTGGTAGCAGTGATAGTGGTACTGATGGTGGTGGTAGTGGTGGTTGATGGTGAGGGTTGGTGGGGGTGACTAGTGCCATGTGAGCAGGATATGGACTATGGTGTGGTATTAGTCCTGCTGCAGGTCACCTACCCACCGCCCCACTCACACCCATCTATCTATCCACTGGCACCCACCTACCCACCCACCAGCACCCACCTACCCACCCACCAGCACCCACCTACCCATCCACCTGCACCCACCTACTTAACCCATCCAACACTGCCTGGCTCTCTCCCCGGAACCACTTGACTTACTAGCAACACCAGTTGCAGCAGCATCAACAGCAACAACAGTTGCAGCAGCAACAACAGTAGCAGCAGCAACAACAGCAACAACAATAGCAGCAGCAACAACAACAGTCAACCAACATATAGTGAACAAAATTGTCTGCACATTAACACAACAGTAGCAAGAGGTCACTGTTAATGATTGTCTCTGTTGCCCTAACAGTAACCACCGCCAGATAACAGAAGCCAGTTCGTTGTTAGTAACGGCAGAAACGCTGCAAGAAATGCACGTAAACATGAAGGAAGTAGTAAAACACTAATGAAGTTCAAGATCAAGGAATTAAGTTCAATAAAATTCTGATTCCACTCATGACTAAGACGGCCGTGATGTAAATCAATTGTAAATTTTTCCACAAAGTCAGAAAAATCCGTCTCAGTGGTACAAAAACGTCTTTAACCATGAAAGTCAAAGAGAGCCGGAGAAAGTGTATACATAACCTGCAACACAAGTCCAACACTGGACTGACTTTACATCATAGTCACTATAAACGAAGATTTTCAGCGAGGATTTAGTTCCACATTGGGCTGGTATTAAGAGGCACGTAAGTTCCCTCGTCTTCTAATAACATGTTCATTTTTCCACTATAATCTACCTTGTCCATAATTACTATCGCATTTGCTTTGTTTCGTAAGGTGAAGTCCAGGATCTTTTCTTAATTCATGGTATAACTTAACAAATCTTTGATGACAATTGTGTTGTCATGCACTCTTAAGTGCATGTGACCTGGACCTGACTAGGTTGGGTCAGTGGCATAAGCCGGTAGGTGACTTGGACTTGCGGCCTGCTGCAGTGTTCCTTCCTTCTTATGTTCTATGTCTGTACAGTGTCTATGTTCACAACACTAGCACATAACAGTGTGCCCTAGAGATGAACACACGCATTTCTGGAGATTGTCTCATGTCTGGACATATACGAATTTCTCTCTTTCTCTGCCTTGAGATATTTTAAGTGCACAAGCGAGCCTAGTCAATCTATCACCATTTAACACACTATCAAGTATGATGATACAGTTACTTACAACACCTGAACACTGTGACTAGTCATCTTCCTCAGTTGTCCATGAGAGAAAACTCATGACTGACTGAATTAAGGTGCTGGAGAAAGGGGAGTTAACCACAACAAGGGGAGTTAACCACAACAAGGGGAGTTAACCACAACAAAGGGAGTTAACCACAACAAAAGGATTTACCTACAACAAGGGGAGTTAATCACAACAAAGGGAGTTAACCACAAGTGGAGTTAACCGCAACAAAGGGAGTTAACCACAACAAAGGGAGTTAACCACAACAAAAGGATTTACCTACAACAAGGGGAGTTAATCACAACAAAGGGAGTTAACCACAAGTGGAGTTAACCACAACAAAGGGAGTTAACCACAACAAAGGGAGTTAACCACAACAAAGGGAGTTAACCACAACAAAGGGAGTTAACCACAACAAAAGGATTTACCCACAACAAGGGGAGTTAATCACAACAAGGGGAGTTAACCACAACAAAGGGAGTTAACCACAACAAAAGGAGTTACCCACAACGAGGAGTTACCCACAACAAGAGGAGTTACCCACAACAAGGGGAATTACCCACAACAAAAATAGGTTAGATAAATACGTACATGAGTGGGTGTGGGTTAGTGTGAGTTGGATCTGACTAGCTTGTGCTAGTAGGTCTGATGCCGTGCTCCTTCCTTAAGTGGCTGT
The DNA here is from genome assembly GCA_009830355.1 of Cherax destructor. Classification (NCBI taxonomy): domain Eukaryota; kingdom Metazoa; phylum Arthropoda; class Malacostraca; order Decapoda; family Parastacidae; genus Cherax; species Cherax destructor. The sequence goes on along the minus strand of WNWK01005707.1, from coordinate 15,929 downwards.
GACCTGAATCTGACTAGGTTGGGTCAGTAGCATAAGCCGGGAGGTGACTTGGACTTGCCATGCATGGGCCAGTAGGCCTGCTGCAGTGTTCCTTCTTTCTTATGTTCTTATTACCCACAACAGCCTTCACAACATTAGTCAGTCCCACAACAGTTCCGTATTACATTTTCTGAAACGCTAAACCCGCACGAGTCATTCGCCTCATATTGGAGACTCGATCCTCCGCTCGCTAATCGCTTCTCTCTGACCAATCAAATTGTTGGTACTGTTAATTCCAGAAAATGCATCAGACATGTTCACATTAATTCTCTCAATCTTCAACTCAAAATTTTAACATCATCTCCCGGCTATATCTGTTTATACATTACAATAATATAGAAGCATAGTACATAGATATGTTATCTGAACTGAGAAATAAAAATATACATTAAGCTAACATTAGTGTTATATTTGCATATTTATATTTACAATTTGGGTAAAAGAATCTATTAATTTTATTACGTCAAAGCAAGAGTCGGGAATTAATGGATCGTTTATTACATATTTTAATTGAGGAATTGACAGGTCACCTGCTAGTTCACTAGTTGCTGTTACAGGTCACCTGCTAGTTCACTAGTTGCTGTTACAGGTCACCTGCTAGTTCACTGGATGCTGTGTTACAGGTCATCTGCTAGTTCACTGGATGCTGTGTTACAGGTCATCTGCTAGTTCACTGGATGCTGTGTTACAGGTCACCTGCTAGTTCACTGGATGCTGTGTTACAGGTCATCTGCTAGTTCACTGGATGCTGTGTTACAGGTCACCTGCTAGTTCACTGGATGCTGTGTTACAGGTCATCTGCTAGTTCACTGGATGCTGTGTTACAGGTCACCTGCTAGTTCACTGGATGCTGTGTTACAGGTCACCTGCTAGTTCACTGGATGTTATGTTACAGGTCATCTGCTAGTTCACTGGATGCTGTGTTACAGGTCATCTGCTAGTTCACTGGATGCTGTGTTACAGGTCATCTGCTAGTTCACTGGATGCTGTGTTACAGGTCATCTGCTAGTTCACTGGATGTTATGTTACAGGTCACCTGCTAGTTCACTAGTTGCTGTTACAGGTCACCTGCTAGTTCACTAGTTGCTGTTACAGGTCACCTGCTAGTTCACTGGATGCTGTGTTACAGGTCACCTGCTAGTTCACTGGATGCTGTGTTACAGGTCACCTGCTAGTTCACTGGATGTTATGTTACAGGTCACCTGCTAGTTCACTGGATGTTATGTTACAGGTCACCTGCTAGTTCACTGGATAATTCAACTGGGGTGGTACACTGACTATCTTCCTGGGGTGGTGCACTATCTTCCTGGGGTGGTACACTGACTATCTTCCTGGGGTGGTGCACTGACTATCTTCCTGGGGTGGTACACTGACTATCTTCCTGGGGTGGTGCACTGACTATCTTCCTGGGGTGGTGCACTGACTATCTTCCTGGGGTGGTGCACTGACTATCTTCCTGGGTGGTGCACTGACTATCTTCCTGGGGTGGTGCACTGACTATCTTCCTGGGGTGGTGCACTGACTATCTTCCTGGGGTGGTGCACTGACTATCTTCCTGGGGTGGTGCACTGACTATCTTCCTGGGGTGGTGCACTGACTATCTTCCTGGGGTGGTGCACTGACTATCTTCCTGGGGTGATGCACTGACTATCTTCCTGGGGTGACTGACTATCTTCCTGGGGTGTGCACTGACTATCTTCCTGGGGTGATGCACTGACTATCTTCCTGGGGTGATGCACTGACTATCTTCCTGGGGTGATGCACTACTATCTTCCTGGGGTGGTACACTGACTATCTTCCTGGGGGTGGACTATCTTCCTGTGATGCTATCTTCCTGGGGTGGTACACTGACTATCTTCCTGGGGTGATGCACTGACTATCTTCCTGGGGTGATGCACTATCTTCCTGGGGTGGTACACTGACTATCTTCCTGGGGTGATGCACTATCTTTCTGGGGTGATGCACTATCTTCCTGGGGTGGTACACTGACTGAGGTGCGTCCTGTCTCTTGTATTCTTTTGGCCCCAATTAGTTTCCAGTTTACAAGTGTGGGTCATCAAGTGTGGGTCATCAAGTGTGGGTCTTCAAGTGTGGGTCTTCAAGTGTGGGTCATCAAGTGTGGGTCATCAAGTGTGGGTCATCAAGTGTGGGTCATCAAGTGTGGGTCATCAAGTGTGGGTCATCAAGTGTGGGTCTTCAAGTGTGGGTCTTCAAGTGTGGGTCATCAAGTGTGGGTCATCAAGTGTGGGTCATCAAGTGTGTGTCTTCAAGTGTGGGTCATCAAGTGTGGGTCTTCAAGTGTGGGTCATCAAGTGTGGGTCTTTAAGTGTGGGTCTTCAAGTGTGGGTCATCAAGTGTGGGTCTTCAAGTGTGGGTCATCAAGTGTGGGTCTTCAAGTGTGGGTCTTCAAGTGTGGGTCATCATGTGTGGGTCATCAAGTGTGGGTCTTCAAGTGTGGGTCATCACCTGACAAAAACCCATGTCAAGAGGTACTTGTTCTGTTTCCTGACGAACTAAACACCATCAATAACTCGTCACCTGGTCGGTCTGACGAGTGGTTGCTGCAAGAGACCCAAAAACACTAACATGGGTATAATGTCACAACACCAATTAAATACCCCAAAAAAACGTTAATGACTTTTTAGTTAAAACTTTATTTAAAAATTAAAAAAAAGTCAAATTTAACTACAATATTTTTAATTCTAAATTAACTTGTGTGTGTGTGTTTGGAAACTCAAGATAGATCATAACGAAGGACTCTCAAGGAACATAGAAATGGACAGGAATTCGAAATAATGAGGCCTTGGTTATACAATCATCCTTTCTTAACCTTCATGGCTCATTGATTGTCCGCGTGTGTCTTATTCCACAACCTAATGGTATTAATACGCCTTTGCTTGTACCAGGTTAGGTTACTTTACAGTGGGTTACCTGATGTCAGAGTACGAGGTCAGGTTACCTTCAGTGGGTTACCTGACGTCAGTGTACGGTCAGGTTACTTGGCAGTACCTGACGTCAGTGTACAAGGTCAGGTTACCTGGCAATACCTGACGTCAGTGTACGAGGTTAGGTTACCTGGCAGTGGGTTACCTGACGTCAGTGCGCGAAGTGAGGTCAACTCAGTTTACGTCAGTGTATCTGTGTGATCTTTAAAGCTGGTTTTCCTTGGGATAATGAGGTGACGGGAGAAGGAGCAGAGGAAGAATGGAGACTCAACAATCAGCGTCCTCCAGGGTGAATCCTGACCCAACAATAACATTCACCTATATGTGGTTGCAAGGGTCGAGTCACAGCTCATCACTATGTGATGAGTGTTGCAAGGGAAGCAGCCAGGCTCTGACAGGTCTAAGTAGCCCCTCGTACCTGCTCTACAGCAGAGGCTGCAACACTCTACTCGAGGCACCAGCTCGCTCCAGGTCCTTCCATCAAGAATTCTTCAGTAGGGTCAAGGAACCTTCCTCGAAAGAGAGAAATGGATCCTTTCATAAAGCTGCTTAGCGCAGGAGACCGGCTGCCGGGCAGAGCAGGAGGCAGAAGGCAGGGCACCACACCCACCTTCCTTAACAAGTAGTATAAACCCTAGGTAAGTGACCACGTGGGTGTAATTACGGTGCACCTGGTCATACTGACCACAGGTGCGGCCACTCACCACAACACTGCTGACGGCTATAGCTGACACCATAACTGCAGTTTTGTTGTTGTTGCAGTACCTACTGACCCGTGCTGGGCAGGTCTAACTCACACCCACTCAAATAAGTACCATTTCAACCCATATTTAAAGCTGCTCAAGGTTCTCGCCTCAGTGATGCTACCTGGCAGTTTGTTCCACTCATCTACGACTCTACTGCCGAACCAATACGTCTTTCTAAATCTAAAGTTACCCAGCTTGAATTTGTTGCTGCTAGTGCTCTTGTGGTTATTATTTATGTCTCCTTCATGTATTCATTTATTCCTCTTTTCACTTATGCAGGTCACATTCCTACACTTGTATTAAAATTGTCTGTCTCGTGACACATGACTGTACCAAGACTGTCCTGTTGCCTGTGTCTCGTGACACATGACTGTACCAAGACTGTCCTGTTGCCTGTGTCTCGTGACACATGACTCTCTCCTAGAAGGCTCCATCACCCCTGAAGGCTCCATCAACACAGAAGGCTCTATCAACATAGAAGGCTCCATCAACACAGAAGGCTCCATCATTATAGAAGGCTCCATCAACATAGAAGGCTCCATCACCCCTGAAGGCTCCATCAACATAGAAGGCTCCATCAACACAGAAGGCTCCATCAACATAGAAGGCTCCATCAACATAGAAGGCTCCATCACCCCTGAAGGCTCCATCAACATAGAAGGCTCCATCAACACAGAAGGCTCCATCAACATAGAAGGCTCCATCAACACAGAAGGCTCCATCATTATAGAAGGCTCCATCAATATAGAAGGCTCCATCAACACAGAAGGCTCCATCAACATAGAAGGCTCCATCAACACAGAAGGCTCCATCAACATAGAAGGCTCCATCAACACAGAAGGCTCCATCAATATAGAAGGCTCCATCAATATAGAAGGCTCCATCAACATAGAAGATTCCATCAACATAGAAGGACCCATCTCCCTTGAAGGCTCCATCAACATAGAAGTTTCCATCAACATAGAAGGTCCCATCTCCCTTTGAAGGCTCCATCAACATGGAAGGCTCCATCAACATAGAAGGCTTCACCACCCTTGAAGGTTCCATCAACATAGAAGGATCCATCACCCTTGAAGGCTCCATCAACATAGAAGGCTCCATCAACGTATAAGGCCCCATCTCCCTTGAAGGCTCCATCAATATAGAAGGTTCCATCAACATAGAAGGCTTCATCAACATAGAAGGCTCCATAACCCAGAAGGCTCCATCAACAAAGAAGGTCCCATCTTCTTTGAAGGCTCCATTTACATAGAAGGTGCTATCAACATTGAAGGCTTCATCAGCATAGAAGGCTCCATCAACATAGAAGGCTCCATCATCCTTGAAGGCTCCATCAACATAGAAGGCTCCATCATCCTTGAAGGCTCCATCAACATAGAAGGCTCCATCTCCCTTGAAGGCTCCATCAACATAGAAGGCTCCATCAACATTGAAGGCTCCATCAACATAGAAGGCTCCATCAACATAGAAGGCTCATTCAACATAGAAGGCTCCATCAACATAGAAGGCTCCATCAACATAGAAGGCTCCATCAACATAGAAGGCTCCATCAACATAGAAGGCTCCATCAACATAGAAGGCTCCATCAACATAGAAGGCTCCATCAACATGAAGGCTCCATCAACATAGAAGGCTCCATCAACATAGAAGGCTCCATCAACATAGAAGGCTCCATCAACATAGAAGGCTCCATCAACATAGAAGGCTCCATCAACATAGAAGGCTCCATCAACATAGAAGGCTCCATCAACATAGAAGGCTCCATCAACATAGAAGGCTCCATCAACATAGAAGGCTCCATCAACATAGAAGGCTCCATCAACATAGAAGGCTCCATCAACATAGAAGGCTCCTTCACCCTTGAAGGTTCCATCAACATAGAAGGCTCCTTCACTCTTGAAGGCTCCATCAACATAGAAGGCTCCATCGACATAGAAGACTCCATCAACATAGAAGGCTCCATCGACATAGAAAACTCCATCAACATAGAAGGCTCCTTCACTCTTGAAAGGTCCCTCATCATAGAAGGCTCCATAACATAGAAGGCTCCATCGACATAAAAGGCTCCATCAACATAGAAGGCTCCTTCACCCTTGAAAGTTCCATCAATATAGAAGGCTCCATCAACATAGAAGGCTCCATCAACATAGAAGGCTCCATCAACATAGAAGGCTCCATTAACATAGAGGGCTCTATCATTCCAGCGGAGGATGATCGCTGAGATCTGAGATAACGAGGTGATTCTAGTATGTCAACAATGATGTGACTGTACCATCGTCGTCACCAGAGGCAGCAAGGTCAAGCCTGACACAGTGCCACTGCCTGGTAACACTGCTGCCTAACATGGCCAGTTAAAAGGTATCGAGGTTTATACTTAGAGTGCCAATGTTGTTCTCATTTTGAGTGCCAAGGATTAAGATTTTTTTCCCCATCAGTGTTAGATAAGAATGATAGTTGCCTCTTGCTGCCTCGATCAGCTGATATTTAGTCAGCTGATACTTAGTCAGCTGACTGTCAGCTGATGGTCAGCTGGCCTGACGTCCTGGTATGTACGTAAACATAGGACGTGTTGTTGTCAGGATTCACTTACCTCAGTATCTTATCTTGTTTACGTCATACAATGCTATTGACGCCAGGGTCACCTAGAGAAATCTATATGGTAGGGTATTGTGGTAGTTTGTTGTGGTAGTGTGTTGTGGTAATATGTTGTGGTAGAGTGTTGTGGCAGTTTGTTATGGTAGTGTGTTGTGGCAGTTTGTTGTGGTAGTGTGCTGTGGTAGTGTTGTGATAATATGTTGTGGTAGTCTATTGTGGTAGTTTGTTGTGGTAGTGTACTGTGGTAGTGCATTGTGGTAGTGTGTTGTGGTAGTTTGTTGTGGTAGTGTATTGCATAATTTTGTTGTGGTAGTGTACTGTGGTAGTGTATTGTGGTAGTGTGTTGTGGTAGTTTGTTGTGGTAGTTTGTTGTGGTAGTGTGTTGTGGTAGTGTATTGTGGTAATGCATTGTGGTATTGTGTTGTGGTAATGCACTGTCGTAGTGTTGTGCGGTACTGTATTATAATGTGATAGTGTACTGTGGTACTGTATTGTGTTGTGGTAGTGTACTGTGGTACTGTATTGTATTGTGGTAGTGTACTGTGGTACTGTATTGTATTGTGGTAGTGTACTGTGGTAGTGTACTGTGGTGGTGTACTGTGGTAGTGTACTGTGGTAGTGTCTTGTGGTAGGGTATTGTATAGTGTATTGTGGTAGTGTACTATGGTAGTGTGTTGTGGTAGTGTATTGTATAGTGTATTGTGGTAGTGTGTTGTGGTAATGTATTGTGGTAGTGTGTTGTGGTACTGTATTGTATAGTGTTAGTGTATTCTATAGTGTATTGTGTTAGTATATTGTATAGTGTATTGTGGTAGTGTATTGTATAGTGTATTGTGTTAGTATATTGTATAGTGTATTGTGGTAGTGTATTGTGGTAGTGTATTGTATAGTGTATTGTGGTAGTGTATTGTGGTAATGTGTTGTGGTAGTGGCAGGTGTGGAGGGTGTGGCAGGGTGGTGCTACAGGGAGGGTGTTGCAGGGTGGTGTTACAGGGAGGGTGTAACTGAAAGGGTACGGCAGGGTGGTGTTACAGGGAGGATTTTACAGGGTGGTGTTACAGGGAGGGTGTTGCTGGGTGGTGTTACAGGGAGGGTGTGGCAAGGTGGTGTTACAGGGAGGGTGTGGCAGGGTGTTGTTACAGGGAGGGTGTAACAGAAAGGGTACGGCAGGGTGGTGTTACAGGGAGGATTTTGCAGGGTGGTGTTACAGGGAGGGTGTTGCTGAGTGGTGTTACAGGGAGGGTGTGGCAAGGTGGTGTTACAGGGAGGGTGTGGCAGGGTGGTGTTACAGGGAGAGTGTAACAGAAAGGGTACGGCAGGGTAGTGTTACAGGGAGGATTTTGCAGGGTGGTGTTACAGGGAGGATTTTGCAGGGTGGTGTTACAGGGAGGGTGTTGCTGGGTGGTGTTACAGGGAGGGTGTGGCAAGGTGGTGTTACAGGGAGGGTGTGGCAAGGTGGTGTTACAGGGAGGGTGTGGCAGGGTGTTGTTACAGGGAGGGTGTAACAGAAAGGGTACGGCAGGGTGGTGTTACAGGGAGGATTTTGCAGGGTGGTGTTACAGGGAGGATTTTGCAGGGTGGTGTTACAGGGAGGGTGTTGCTGGGTGAGGTTACAGGGAGGGTATGGCAAGGTGGTGTTACAGGGAGGGTGTTGCAGGGTGGTGTTACAGGGAGGGTGTGGCAGGGTGGTGTTACAGGGAGGGCGTGGCAGGGTAGTGTTACAGGGAGGGTGTGGCAGGATGTGGTCATGGAGTGAGCGGCGGTGAAAGTATGTACAATAATTTTATCGTTCTGACCAGCAGAGCAACTAGTGAGAGAGAGAGAGAGAGAGAGACAGACAGACAGAGAGAGAGAGAGAGAGAGAGAGAGAGAGAGAGAGAGAGAGAGAGAGAGAGAGAGAGAGAGAGAGAGAGAGAGAGAGAGAGAGAGAGAGAGAGAGAGAGAGAGAGAGAGAGAGAGACAGAGAGAGAGACAGAGACAGAGACAGATAGACAGACAGTCAGAGAGAGACAGAGACAGATAGACAGACATACAGAGAGAGATAGACAGACAGACAGAGGGAGACAGAGACAGAGACAGAAACACTTATATATCTTGATGTAAACATTTGTCACTGGTCACTGCTTGGACACTGTTACCACTTGTCTGTCAGCGTCACTGTCTGCCTCAACAACACACGTTAGCGTGAATCGTGGTTCCTGACAGAGTTCCCAACGCCCCTGGCAGAGGGCGCCCGTCTCTCTCTGGGGAATCAGGCAGGAGGGACTGGGAGGAGAGGAGGGACTGGGAGGAGAGGAGGGACTTTCCCTGGATGCTGGATTACTCCCGGAAGATCCTTGGTCCTGCAAGTCTTGGATGCTCCTCCTCCTCACTGCTCCTACTCACCAACCAGACCTCCTCCTCAGCCTCCTCTTCCTCCTGGGTATTGATCAAGTCGATCCTGTAACTGCTCTTCACAGCTCCTCTCGTCTGGTTGACCCAGCTGGCAGCAGCTCTAGTCCATCCGGCTTTTTCAGTTGGTTTATCCGAAAGAAATAATTTCTGCAGCTGGCACCTCTCGGTACAGAGATGTGCTCGACATGTGCAGTCATGAGAAACATGGTTAACAATGGTCATTTCTTCTTTGTTTAATTAACAGACAGCCTTGTTTATGGTGCCTCACTGTCTTACCTTGTCCATGGTGTCCCCCTGTCCTACCTTGTCCATGGTGTCCCCCTGTCCTACCTTGTCCATGGTGTCCCCCTGTCCTACCTTGTCCATGGTGTCCCCCTGTCCTACCTTGTCCATGGTGTCCCCCTGTCCTACCTTGTCCATGGTGTCTCCCTGTCCTACCTTGTCCATGGTGTCCCCCTGTCCTACCTTGTCCATGGTGTCCCCCTGTCCTACCTTGTCCATGGTGTCCCCCTGTCCTACCTTGTCCATGGTGTCCCCCTGTCCTACCTTGTCCATGGTGTCCCCCTGTCCTATCTTGTTCATTGTACCTCCTGCCTTACCTTGTTTATGGTCCCCCTTGCCTTACCTTGTTTATGGTGCCCCCTGCCTTACCTTGCTCAAGGTGCCTCCTGTCCTACCTTGTTCATAGTGCCTCTATCCTGTCTTACCTTGTTCAAGGTGCCCCCTGCCCTACCTTATTCATGGTGCCTCCTGTCTTACCTTGTTCATGATGCCTCCTGCCCTGCCCCTCCTGGCTACTCATCACGTATGTTGACTATCATACCCACCCGCCACACCTTCTCCCTTCATTCACGGGTCTGCCACACTGGGGCCAGGAGACACCCAAAACTCCGTCCAGTTACCTCCACCTGGCCAGACTGGATGAACCGCATGACCCCACTGAACGGTTCCTGAAGTGACTGCTTCACACTCGTACCGTTCTTGATTATTATTATTATAATCAAAACTAAGCACTAAACCCAAAACGGTTCTTGAGCAACACGCATTTCTTTCACAGCAAATCCGACTCTTGGTCTCTTGGACGCTAAAATTAGACACCAATAAGCCCAGCTCTCAGAGTTGTCTCCGGGTGAACAGCTCACAAAAACTCTGGTTAAAAATGTGAGGCAAGGTCGTGGCGAGAGGCTATAAGGTTACTCTCGTCCTGCTCTTCCTCACGAAGGTAATTGTATTCTCCTCTACACCTGTTTATTGGGCAAGAATAAGGTCGCTTTGACGTCAGATGTGTTTTTGTTCATTTACCAAATTGTATTCATCAGCAGTGTATTGGTGCCCTGTTGTATGTGATGGTTACACAGCGGGAACACACGGTAACTATACCCCATCATGCAGGATGGTTCTCATACACGGTGTATGAGCACCATCTGTCATTCTAAGCTGGGAGACTTCAGTAGTGTCAGCCTGAGCTGGGAGACTTCAGTAGTGTCAGCCTGAGCTGGGAGACTTCAGTAGTGTCAGCCTGAGCTGGGAGACTTCAGTAGTGTCAGCCTGAGCTGGGAGACTTCAGTAGTGTCAGCCTGAGCTGGGAGACTTCAGTAGTGTCAGCCTGAGCTGGGAGACTTCAGTAGTGTCAGCCTGAGCTGGGAGAGTTCAGTAGTGTCAGCCTGAGCTGGGAGACTTCAGTAGTGTCAGCCTGAGCTGGGAGACTTCAGTAGTGTCAGCCTGAGCTGGGAGACTTCAGTAGTGTCAGCCTGAGCTGGGAGACTTCAGTAGTGTCAGCCTGAGCTGGGAGACTTCAGTAGTGTCAGCCTGAGCTGGGAGACTTCAGTAGTGTCAGCCTGAGCTGGGAGACTTCAGTAGTGTCATCCTAAGCTGGGAGACTTCAGTAGTGTCAGCCTGAGCTGGGAGACTTCAGTAGTGTCAGCCTGAGCTGGGAGACTTCAGTAGTGTCAGCCTGAGCTGGGAGACTTCAGTAGTGTCAGCCTGAGCTGGGAGACTTCAGTAGTGTCAGCCTGAGCTGGGAGACTTCAGTAGTGTCAGCCTGAACTGGGAGACTTCAGTAGTGTCAGCCTGAGCTGGGAGACTTCAGTAGTGTCAGCCTGAGCTGGGAGACTTCAGTAGTGTCAGCCTGAGCTGGGAGACTTCAGTAGTGTCAGCCTGAGCTGGGAGACTTCAGTAGTGTCAGCCTGAGCTGGGAGACTTCAGTAGTGTCAGCCTGAGCTGGGAGACTTCAGTAGTGTCAGCCTGAGCTGGGAGACTTCAGTAGTGTCAGCCTGAACTGGCAGACTTCAGTAGTGTCAGCCTGAGCTGGGAGACTTCAGTAGTGTCAGCCTGAGCTGGGAGACTTTAGTAGTGTCAGCCTGAGCTGGGAGACTTCAGTAGTGTCAGCCTGAGCTGGGAGACTTCAGTAGTGTCAGCCTGAGCTGGCAGACTTCAGTAGTGTCAGCCTGAGCTGGGAGACTTCAGTAGTGTCAGCCTGAGCTGGGAGACTTCAGTAGTGTCAGCCTGAGCTGGGAGACTTCAGTAGTGTCAGCCTGAGCTGGGAGACTTCAGTAGTTCAGTGAGGATATAGTCAAGTATTCCAGCAAGGGATCATCAGCTGCGACAGTCTCAAAGGTTTGCTTCTAGCAGAGCTGGAGTTACTATCACTTGGGTATCAGCATCTCTCAGGACATCCTGTACCATACACAGCAGACATTGATTCTTTCTTGAAGATGTCTCCATCATGCCAGAGCCACGACAACACAAACTGTACATAGGAGACAGGAAAGAGAGCGAGAGAGAGAGAAGGGCGAGGTGGGAGGAAGAGAAATACAAATGTCATAATATATCTAAGTACATATATGTATACATTAGTAGATAATGCAGTCATTATATGCTTAACAATATATCATGGCGCTAGACCCGTGATAATTTTATCATTTTTTATATTACAAGAAAGTATACATCACATCAGTAGTGGGTTGGTACTCTATACCAAGTGACAGTTACACACACGTATACTTAGAAGACTATCTGAGTATATACAATTCTACACATGACGCGGGGCAGGGGATGAGGGGGGACATTGTTTACTGTGAGAAAAGTTATGATGGAGGTACTTATGTTGTTGATTAAATTGGTTGGTTGGTTAATCGGCTTTAAAGACTATCGTCTACACGAGGGCCATTAAGACTGCATGTCAGCTGTTCAACACCAGTCAATGAGACTTTTATACCTAAAATTGGGAATAATCTCACACTGAGTATACGCTGAGGATATACTGTACATGTTATATATATATATATATATATATATATATATATATATATATATATATATATATATATATATATATATATATATATATATATTATATATATGAACAACCACTATGAAAAATAAAGGAATTCCAAGCACTTTCGTGACTACTCACATTATCATAGTTCCTTGATAATGTGAGTAGTTACAAGCGCTTGGAATTCCTCTATTTTTCATAGTGGTTGTCTTGATATTTTGATATCACCTGTTTACTGTGATATTTTTGCATATATATATATTTTTTTTTTTTTCAACAAGTCGGCCGTCTCCCACCGAGGCAGGGTGACCCAAAAAGAAAGAAAATCCCCAAAAGAAAAACTTTCATCATCATTCAACACTTTCACCACACTCATACATAATCACTGTCTTTGCAGAGGAGCTCAGATACTACAGCTGAGAAAAGTCCCTCCCAGCTGTCACTATCTCAGACCCCTCCTTTAAAGTGCAGGCATTGTACTTCCCATTTCCAGGACTCAAGTCCAACTAAATCAATTAACTGGTTTCCTGAATCCCTTCACACAATGTTACCCTGCTCACACTCCAACAGATCGTCATGTCCCAAAAACCATTCGTCTCCATTCACTCCTATCTAACACGCTCACACATGCTTGCTGGAAGTCCAAGCCCTCGCCCACAAAACCTCCTTTACCCTTCCTCCAACCTTTTCTAGGACGACCCCTACCCCGCCTTCCTTCCCCTACAGATTTATACGCTCTCCAAGTCATTCTACTTTGATCCATTCTCTCTAAATGACCAAACCACCTCAACAACCCCTCTTCAGCCCTCTGACAAATACTTTTAGTAACTCCACACCTTCTCCTAATTTCCACATTCCGAATTTTCTGCATAATATTTACACCACACATTGCCCTTAGACAGGACATCTCCACTGCCTCCAGCCTCCTCCTCGCTGCAGCATTTGCAACCCATGCTTCACACCCATATAAGAGTGTTGGTACCACTATACTTTCGTACATTCCCTTCTTTGCCTCCATGGATAACGTTTTTGTCTCCACAGATACCTCAATGCACCACTCACCTTTTTCCTTCATCAATTCTATGGTTAACCTCATCCTTCATAAACCCATCTGCTGACACATCAACTCCCAAATATCTGAAAACATTTACTTCTTCCATAATCCCTCTCTCCAATGTGATATCCAATTTTTCTTTATTTAAATCGTTTGATACCCTCATCACCTTACTCTTATCTATGTTCACTTTTAACTTTCTACCTTTACACACTCTCCCAAACTCGTCCACTAACCTTTGCAACTTTTCTTTAGAATCTCCCATAAGCACAGTATCATCAGCAAAAAGTAACTGTGTCAACTCCCTTTTGCATTTAATTCTCCATAATTTAATCCCACCCCTCTCCCCAACACCCTAGCATTTACTTCTTTTACAACCCCATCTATAAATATATTAAACAACCATGGTGACATTACACAACCCTGTCTAAGACCTACTTTTACCGGAAGTAATCTCCCTCTCTCCTACACACCCTAACCTGAGCCTCACTATCCTCATAAAAACTCTTTACAGCCTTCAGTAACTTACTACCTATTCCATACACTTGCAACATTTGCCACATTGCTCCCCTATCCACTCTATCATATGCCTTTTCTAAATCCATAAATGCAATAAAAACTTCTCTACCTTTATCTAAATACTGTTCACATATATGCTTCACTGTAAACACTTGATCTACACATCCCCTACCCACTCTAAAGCCTCCTTGCTCATCTGCAATCCTACTCTCTGTCTTACCTCTAATTCTTTCAATAATAACCCTGCCATACACTTTACCTGGTATACTCAGTAAACTTATTCCCCTATAATTTTTACACTCTCTTTTATCCCCCTTCCCTTTATATAAAGGAACTATACATGCTCGCTGCCAATCCCTAGGTACCTTCCCTCTTTCATACATTTATTAAACAAAAATACCAACCACTCCAGCACTATATCCCCCTGCTTTTAACATTTCTGTCATGATTCCGTCAATTCCAGCTGCTTTACCCCTTTCATTCTACGTAATGCCTCACGCACCTCCCCCACACTCACATCCTGCTCTTCTTCACTCCTAAACGATGTTGTACCTCCCTGGCCAGTACATGAAATTACCGCCCCCCTTTTTCATCGACATTTAAAAGTTCCTCAAAATATTCCCGCCATCTACCCAATACCTCCAGCTCCCCATCTACTAACTCCCTACTCTGTTTTTAACTGACAAATCCATTCGTTCCCTAGGCTTTCTTACCTTGTTTATCTCACTCCAAAATTTTTCTTGTTTTCAGCAAAATTTCTTGACAGATCCTCTCCCATTCTTTCATCCGCTCTTCTTTTGCACTCTCTCACCACTCTCTTCACCTTTCTTTTACTCTCCATATACTCTGCTCTTCTACTAACACTTCTGTTTTGTAAAAACCTCTCATAAGCTACCTTTTCTCTTTATCACACCCTTTACTTCTTCATTCCACCACTCACTCCTCTTTCCTCCTGCACCACCCTCCTATAACCACAAACTTCTGCCCCACATTCTAATACTGCATTTTTAAAACTATCCCAACTCTCTTCAACCCCCACTACTCCTACTTGCACTAGCCCACCTTTCTGCCAATAGTTGCTTATATCTCACCCTAACTTCCTCCTCCCTTAGTTTATACACTTTTACCTCTCTCTTACTTGCTGTTGCCATTTTCCTTTTGTCCCATCTACCTTTTACTCTAACTGTAGCTACAACCAAATAATGATCTGATATATCCGTTGCCCCTCTATAAACATGTACATCCTGAAGCCTACTCATCAACCTTTTATCCACCAATACATAATCCAACAAACTACTTTCCTTACGTGCTATATCATACCTTGTATATTTATTTATCCTCTTTTTTATAAAATATGTATTACTTATTACCAAACCTCTTTCTACACATAGCTCAATTAATGGCTCCCCATTTACATTTACCCTGGCACCCCAAATTTACCTACTACTCCATCCACAACATTTTTACCCACTTTAGCATTAAGATCCCCAACCACAATTACTCTCTCACTTGGTTCAAAACTCCCACACACTCACTCAACATTTCCCAAAATCTCTCTCTTCTCTACACTTTCTCTCTCCAGGTGCATAAACACTTACTATAACCCACTTTTCACATCCAACCTTTATTTTACTCCACATAATCCTTGAATTTATACATTTATATATATATACATTTATATATATATATATATATATATATATATATTTATATTATATATATATACATTTATATATATATATATATATATATATATATATATATATATATATATATATATATATATATATATATATATATATATATATATATATATATATATATATGTACATGTACAGTATATCCTCAGCGTATACTCAGGGAGGGTGAGGGAGGGGGAGAGGTAGGGAGTGCGGGAGGGGAGAGGTAGGGAGTGAGGGAGGGAGCAAAAGTGAAGTCGAGGTATACGTGTGAAGGTGTGGCAGCCGATGGCACTGTAGTGGGCCACGGCATTAGTGACCACTGGCTGTAACGGGCCACGGCAGTGGTGACCACTGACTGTAGTGGGTCACGGCAGTAGAGACCACTGGCTGTAGTGGGCCACGGCAGTAGTGACCACTGGCTGTAGCGGGCCACGGCAGTAGTGACCACTGACTGTAGTGGGTCACGGCAGTAGAGACCACTGGCTGTAGTGGGCCACGGCAGTAGTGACCACTGACTGTAGTGGGCCACGGCAGTAGTGACCACTGACTGTAGTGGGCCACGGCAGTAGTGACCACTGGCTGTAGTGGGTCACGGCAGTAGAGACCACTGGCTGTAGTGGGTCACGGCAGTAGAGACCACTGGCTGTAGCGGGCCACGGCAGTAGTGACCACTGACTG
>WNWK01005706.1:0-116066 GCA_009830355.1 Cherax destructor | reverse complement strand
ATTTCTTCAATCACAGAATTGTCGGGAAGTGGAATAGTCTGGGAAGTGATGTAGTGGAGGCAGGATCCATACATAGTTTTAAGAAGAGGTATGATAAAGCTCATGGAGCAGGAAGAGTGACCTTGTAGTGACCAGTGAAGAGGCGGGGCCAGGAGCTGTGAATCAACCCCTGCAAGCATAATTAGGTGAGTACACACATACACACACACAAAAACTCTCACACACACATACACACACACACACACACACACACACACACGACACACACACACACACACACACACACACACACACACACACGACACACGGGTGAAGAAGTCATGCATGTTTGAACTCTGTTGATTTGCATTTTCTCTGATGGTTCCAAAGGGAATAGAGCACAGCAAATAGGAGTGTGCAAATCTTAAACCCCACAAAAAGGAAAAATAAGTGATCACAGAAGAGAAAAACATAGATAATAGTGCCAAGTGTATAGTGCCAGATACAAGTTGATAAGTGTAAGAGGCTAGACGGGAACAGGGAAGAGGTTGGGAACTAGGCTTAATGGTGTTTCCACACAGTACGTTGTGGTGTATATGACGAATAAGGGGACCCAAGACACAGAGATAAGGATAGGTGTGTCAGTGAGTACAGTGAAAAAGAAACGAATGAGAAGCAAGGAACCAGGAGTTTGCCAAATTGAGAGGAAACATATGCAGCAGCAACTGAGCAGAACCAGACGTCAGGCTGCCGGACGTAATGTACAAAATCCTTTTTGTTGTTTGCAATACTGAGAGCTGAGGGTATAATCCCTGCTCTGGAGAGCTGAATATCATACATAGAGCACTTAACACATAGTAAGGGAGATAAACTAGGAAAGGAACTTTGGGAGGAACCACAGGCTTGTGTCACACACAGCGAGAGAGTGAGCAGGCGCTGTGAAATACACTAACATAGGAAGTGAGTTAGATTTTCAGGTATACATGAATGCTGTGCATATAGTATCATATATACCAGCATATGTGTGAAGAACCTAGGATAGCCCAGGACTTAGAGGGACTTATTTTATTGTTAAATTAAGGTAGGATTCTGCACTTAATTACTACACCAAACACACACACACACACACAGCGGGCAGGAACCAACACTGTAAACAAGTGACCGCGACCCAGTCCTTCCCTCCCCCCTCTCTGCCATCTTTGCTCTCTGTATGTCTGTCTGTCTGTCTGTCTGTCTGTCTGCCTCTCTCTCTCTCTCTCTCTCTCTCTCTCTCTCTCTCTCCTCTCTCTCTCTCCTCTCTCTCCTCTCTCTCTCTCTCCTCTCTCTCTCTCCTCTCCTCTCTCTCTCTCTCTCTCCTCTCTCTCTCTCTCTCTCTCTCCTCTCTCTCTCTCTCTCTCTCTCTCTCTCTCCTCTCTCTCTCTCCTCTCCTCTCTCCTCTCTCCCTCTCTCCTCTCACTTCCCCATCTTCCTCCCTCCTCACTCCATCTTCCTTCTTCACCCATCTCTTCCCCCGTCTCCTTCCCCTCTCCCCTAGCATTTCCCTCCCTCCTTTTCCTCCTTTTACCCCTGTCCTTCCCAACCTCCTCTTCCCCTCTTGCTTAACCAACAGTTCCTCGCCCCCTCTCTCCTTGTACCCCTTAATCTCTCCCTGCCACTGTCCCCCACTCCCCTTCCTTCACCCACTCTCTCCCATTCCCACTCCCAATCCCACTCACTCCCACTCTTCACACCCACTCATTCTGAAAATACATAAACCTCCTCTTCCTCAGCATACACCCTCACACTCTCCCTCACACACACACACCCACACACACACACCCACACACACACACACACACACACACACACACAAGCACACGTATTCAGGCACTGTATAAGCTGACTATTAGTATTAGTATTATTATTATAATTAGTGTATTATTAGTATTATTGATGCATAGAAGTGAGGAGGTTTATTTCTGGGCCCTCAACACTTAACTGTTACAACCAATACACACACACATACACACAACATGTCAGGGTCACGACCAGAGAGAGAGAAGACGACGAACCAGCAAGGCTGGACCTTGTATTCACCCTGAACAGCTCAGATATTGAGGATATAACACACGAGAGCCCCCTGGGAGCCAGTGACCATATGGTGCTGAGCTTTGAGTACATTGTAGAGCTACAGGTGCAGAGGGAAAACGGTGCTGAAAGAGTCAAACCAGACTTTAAAAGAGGGGACTACACGGGTATGAGGAATTTCCTGCGGGAGGTTCAGTGGGAAAGGGAAATGGAAGGACAATCAGTGAATGAAATGATGGATTACGTAACAACAAAGTGCAAGGAGGCAGAGGAACGGTTTATACCCAGAGGAAAAAGATTAACTGGTAAGGCCAGAAAGAGCCCCTGGTTTACCCAAAGGTGCAGGGAGGCAAAGACTCAGAGTGTCAGAGAATGGAAAAGGTACAGAAGGCAAAGAACCCCAGTAAACAAAGAGATTAGTCGAAGAGCTAGAAGCGAGTATGCACAGGTACTGAGGAAGGCCCAGAAACAGTACGAAAATGACAGCATCGAAAGTCAAGTCTGACCCGAAACTGATGTACAGTCAAAACAGAAGGAAGAAAACAGTCAAGGACCAGGTGATAAGGCTGAGGAGAGAAGATGGGGAACTCACAAGTAACGATCAAGAGATATGTGAGGCGCTCAACTCGAGGTTTAAGGAAGTATTCACAGTGGAGGAAGGAAGGCAGCTGGGTAGACAGGACAGAGTGCGTCACCAACAAGGGATGTATCAAGTGCTGGAGGGCATACACACAACTGAGGAGGAGGCGAAGCAGTTACTCAGTGACCTTGATACCTCAAAGGCGATGGTTCCGGACAATATCTCCCCGTGGCTCCTACGGGAAAAAGCTGAGGTACTGAGTGTGCCACTTACCATAATATTCAACACATCCCTTGAAACTGGGCAGCTACCTGAGGTATGGAAAAAGGCCAACTTAGTCCCCATCTTTAAAAAAGTAGACATAAAAGAGGCACTAAACTATAGACCAGTGTCACTTACGTGTATAGTGTGCAAAGTCTTGGAGAATATCATCAGGAAAAGAATGGTGGAGCATCTGGAGCTGAACAGGATAATCAACGGTAGACAGCACGGATTCAGGGAAGGCAAATCCTGTGTAACAAACCTCCTGGAGTTCTATGATAAAGTAACAGAGGTAAGGCAAGAGAGAGATAAGGGTGGGTTTACTGCATTTTCCTGGACTGCAGGAAGGCCTTCGACACAGTTCCTCATATGAGATTAGTGAAGAAGTTGGAAGACGAAGGGTGCATAATAGGAAGGGCACTGGAATGGATCAGGAAATACCTCACAGGGAGGCAACAATGGGTCATGGTGCGTGATGAGGTATCACAGTGGGCGCCTGTGACGAGCGGTGTACCGCAGGGGTCAGTCCTAGGACCAGTGCTATTCTTGGTATATGTGAATGACATGATGGACAGGATAGACGCAGAAGTGTCTCTGTTCGCAGATGATGTGAAATTAATGAGGAGAATCACATCAGAAAATGCAAAGTCATGAAGATCGAAGAAGGGCAAAGAAGACCGCTGACAGAGTAGAGGCTAGGTGGACAAAGGCTACAAACCTCATCAAAGGAGAAAGACTTTGGGGTAAGTATAGCGCCAAGCACGTCTTTGGAAACACACATCAACCAGATAACTGCGGCAGCATACGGGCGACTGGCAAACCTAAGATTAGCGTCCCGTTACCTTAACAAGGAATCGTTCAAGACACTGTACACTGTGTACGTCAGGCCCATACTAAAGTATGCAGCACCAGTCTGGAACCCACACCTGTCAAGCACGTCAAGAAATTAGAGAAAGTGCAAAGGTTTGCGACAAAGCTAGTTCCACAACTCAGGGGACTGTCCTATGAAGAAAGGTTGAGGGAAATAGGACTAACAACACTGGAGGACAGAAGGGTTAGAGGAGACATGATAACGACATACAAAATACTGCGGGGAATCGACAAGGTAGATCGTGACAGGATGTTCCAGAGAGGGAACACAGAAACAAGGGGACACATCTGGAAGCTGAAGACTCAGATGAGTCAAAGGGATGTTAGGAAGTATTTCTTCAGCCATAGAGTAGTCAGAAAGTGGCATAGTCTAGCGAACGATATAGTGGAGGCGGGAACAATACATAGTTTTAAGACAAGGTATGATAAAGCTCATGGAGCAGGGAGAGCAGAGAGCCAGTAGCGGATAGCGAAGAGGCGGGGCCAGGAACTGAGTCTCGACCCCTGCAACCACAATTAGGTTAGTACACACACACACACACACACACACACACACTCACACTCTTTCACTCACACTCTTACTCACACTCTCTCACTCACACTCTCTCACACTCACTCTCACACACTCTCTCACATTCTCTCACTCACACACTATCTCTCACACACTCTCTCACACTCACTCACACTCTCACTCACACTCACTCACACTCTCTCACACTCACACTCTCACTCACACTCTCTCACTCACACTCTCACTCACTCTCTCACATTCACACTCACTCTCCCTTTCTCTCTCTCTCTCTCCACTTCCTCTTCCTCTTCATCTTTCGTCTCCTCCACCTACCCCTCTTTTCTTATTCCTCTGATTCCCCCATGTTTTTCCCGCACTTCCCTTCACCCTCTTCACCTGTAACCCCCTGACCTTCCCCTCCATCTTTCTCCCCCTGCCGCTGTCCCCCTCCAGCTCTCTATCCGTATCTCTCACACTCTCTCTCTCACACTCTCTCACTCACACTCTCTCACTCACACTCTCTCACTCACACTCTCTCACTCTCACTCACGCTCTCTCACTCACACTCTCTCTCTCACACTCTCTCTCTCACACTCTGTCACTCACACTCTCTCACTCATGCTCTCTCACTCACACTCTATCACTCACATTCACGCTCTGTCACTCACACTCTCTCACTTCCATTCTATCACTGTCTCTCCCTCCCTCTCACTCTGTCTCTATTTCCTCTCACACTCTCTCTCCCTCTCTCTTCCTCCTTACCTTCAAGCCATCTTCCTTCTTTTCCCCCATCTTCTCCCTCCTCCCTCTCCCCCTAGCCTTTCCCACACTCCATTTACCCTTTCTCCCTGTACCCCCCCGTTCCCCCTAATATCTCCCTGCTGCTGTCCTCTCTCCCACTTCATATCCTTCTCACCCCTCCCTACCTACCTCCCCCTTCCCCTCCTCACAACAAACACCCATCCTCACACACACCCACTCACTCTGAAAATACAGAAGCTTCGTTCTGTGGCAAAATGGTTTACCCAAGAGCAGGGCCGAGAACCAGGGGTCTGGTGGGTGAACCTGGGAGGGACGATTGGGAAGCAGAGCTCACAAAAAGCGATAAAGAGTGGGGAAGGAAGCTAGAAGAGCTTGGCAAGAAATTGGAAGAGAGGATAGCTGCAGAGAATGGGAAGTGGGAGCTACAAGCTAGAGCAGCAGAAGCTAAGATACAGTGCTTACAAGAGGAACTGAAAAACCTGAAACAGCTCAAAGAGATAAATGACAATTCAGACATGACATCAGTAACTTCTACATCAGTCACAGACAAGGGAATTGTAGGGAGCAAAGAAGCTATCCTGTATGCAAAGGCCATATCAGACCTACTTGGGGCCCGGGAAAAGAGGAGGAGCACAATAAGAACAAATGAGAGGTCTGAAGACAATGAAGTAGCTATGCTATATACAGAGACTACAGTCAACTGCAGTGGCAAGAAACACATGAGCAGGAAAGACAGGCCAAAGAGCATAAGGGCTTCAGTCAGGGAAGAGACTGAAGGAAGGGACACTTCAATGGAAGGAACTAAAACATCTCAGAGGATGCAAAGGGAGACACAGTGGGAGGACGAAAGGGAGAGGTTAATTTTTGTCTACGGGCTCCAGGAAGTTCAAGGGTAAACCTTATGATAAAAGAAAACAGGAGAAAAAAGAGATTGAAGGTGTCATAAAAGCAATAGGTGAAGGCGACATGACCCAGGTGACAAATTTTCGGAGAATTGGGTAGTTTGCAAGGGGAAGAGAACGGCCTCTCAAAGTAATTTTCAAGGCAGAATCAGCCCGAATCATGATCCTGCAGGAGAACGCACCACTGAGGGACAAACCAGAGTACCGGAGAGTGTACCTTGATCGAGACAGAACACAAGAAGAAAGGATGATACTGAAAGAGAGGGTACAAAGACGAAAGGAGGAATGAGAGAAATGACGAAGATCAACAGAAGAACCCAGACCAAGGTGGAAGGGCAAACACCCTCCAGAATCCCCCACAGAAGGACTACAACCACGACAACCCCAAGGCAACTGAACAATCTAAACCAACACCCACACACTGTTCCCTCTGTCCCCACTCCCCACCCCTACAGCAACCCCCTATGGGCACTGTGCCCCCACCCCCATCACAAACCCCACCACCAAAACAACCCCCATAGGCCCCCAACAGGGCTCCCACTCCCCAACCCCAATATTCTCCCAGGACCACAGTTTTAGAAAAGAAGTTGAAGGTTTGGTACACGAACGCAGATGGAAAAACGAATAAATATGAGGAGTGGATGAAAGAATCAATGAGAAGTCCCCGGACATCATAGCAGACACAGAAACGAAACTCACTGAGACAATAACAGGCGCAATCTTCCCACTGGGATATCAGATCCTGAGGAAAGATAGAAGGACCAGAGGGGGAGAAGGGGTTGCACTGCTCGTAAGAAACCGATGGAGATTTGAAGAAATGGAAGGCATGGACGACATTAGTGAAAGGGATTACATAGTAGGTACAATTCAATCTGGGGAACATAAGGTAGTCATTGTAATGATGTATAACCCACCACAGAACTGCAGGAGGCAAAGAGAGGAATATGAAGAGAGCAACAGAGCAATGGTGGACACACTGGCTGAGGTGGCAAGGAGACCACACTCGAGAAAAGCAAAATTACTGGTTATGGGCGATTTCAACCACAGGGAGATCGATTGGGAAAACCTGGAGCCACATGGGGGTCCTGAAACATGCAGAGCCAAGATGATGGATGTGGTACTGGAAAACCTCATGCATCCCTGGGCTTAGAGAACACTTATCAACTGTGGACTGAGGTAACAAAGAGAGCTATCAATACGACAGTTTTCTTAACACTATACAGGCTGCCCAAAGAACATTTATCCCGTATAAAGAAATTAGATCAGGTAGAAATGACCCAAAATGGATGAATAATAGGCTCAAATATATTTTAGGGCAGAAGAAAGGAATTTATAGGCGCATAAATAGAGGTGAGGGTCATCTTATGAATCAGTATACTGACATTAAGAGGGACGTTAAAAAGGGTATAAGAAAAGCTAAACGGGACTATGAAATTAAAGTTCCTAGGGATTCAAAAACTAACCCAAAAAGTTTTTTCCAGGTTTATAGAACAAAAGCTGGGGATAAGAGAGATCCTCTTAAAAATAACTCTGGGCATCTTACTGACAAGGAGAATGATATGTGCTCTATTTTTAATAATTATTTTCTCTCGGTTTTCACACAGGAAGACACTAATAATATCCCAGTAATTAATTTTTATAGTGTCCCTGAAGAAGATAAGTTATGTAATATCACAGTCACTAGCGAAATGATTATGAAACAAGTAGACCGACTGAAACAAAATAAATCGTCAGGTCTTGATGAGCTTTTTGCAAGGGTTCTTAAGGAATGCAAAATGGAACTCTGTGAACCAATATCTAACATTTTTAATTTATCTCTTCAAACAGGTGTAGTGTCTGATATGTGGAACAAAGCTAATGTAATTCCTAATTTTAAAGCAGGGGACAGGTCACTACCGTCAAATTACCGCCCAATAAGCCTGACCTCAATTGTAGGCAAATTACTAGAGTAAATTATAGCTGATATTATTAGAAGCCATCTAGATAACCATAATTTGATTAATGATACTCAGCATGGATTCACGAGGGGCCGTTCCTGCCTATCTAATTTATTAACCTTCTTTAGTAAAGCTTTTGAGGCTGTTGATCACGATAAAGAATTCGATATTGTTTATTTAGATTTTAGTAAGGCTTTTGATAGAGTACCGCACCAGAGACTGTTAAAGAAAGTGGCAGCTCATGGCATTGGGGAAAAAGTGCTATCATGGATCGAGTCATGGCTCACCAATAGGAAGCAGAAAGTGTGCATTAATGGGGTTAAATCCGAGTGGGGATCTGAAACAAGTGAGGTTCCACAGGGTTGTTGTTTATAATATACATCAATGACCTTGATGAGGGAATTACTAGTGATATGAGCAAATTCGCCGATGACACGAAGATAGGTAGGATAATTGATTCAAAAATAAACACATAAGCAGTATAATGTGATCCTTTATTGACAACGTTTCGCCCACGCAGTGGGCTTTATCGAGTCACAGATCGGGGAAGGGCAAAGAAGACCGCAGACATAGTATAGGCTAGGTGGCCAAAGACTGGAAACCTCGCTCAAAGAAAAAGATCTTGGGGTGAGTATAACACCGAGCACGTCTCCGGAAGCACACATCAAACAGATAACTGGGGCAGCATATGGGCGCCTGGAAAACCTGAGAATAGCGTTCCGATACCATAGTAAGGAATCGTTCAAGACACTCTACACCGTGTACGTGAGGCCCTTAGTAGAGTATGCATCTACAGTTTGGAACCCACACCTGGTCAAGCACGTCAAGAAATTAGAGAAAGTGCTAAGGTTTGCGACAAGGTTAGTTCCAGAGCTATGAGGAATATCCTATGAAGAAAGGTTAAGGGAAATCGGTCTGACAACACTGGAGGACAGGAGGATTAGAGAAGACATGAAAACAACATACAAAATACTGCGTGGAATAAACAAGTTGGATAGAGACAGGATGTTCCAGAGAGGGGACAGATAAACAAGGGGTCACAATTGTAAGTTGAAGACTCAGATGAGTCAAAGGGATGTTAGGAAGTATTTCTTCAGCCATAGAGTAGTCAGGAAGTGGAATAGTCTGTCAAGTGATGTAGTGGAGGCAGGAACCATACATAGCTTTTAGACGAAGTATGATAAAGCTCATGGAGCAGGGAGAGAGATGACCCAGTAGTGATCAGTGCGGGGTCAAGAGCTGAGTCTCGACCCCTGCAACCAGAATTAGGTGAGTACAATTAGATGAGTACACACACATACATATATACCGAGCACATCCCTAGAGGCGCTAATCATTCAAATAATTGCTGCAGCATATGAGCGCCTGGCAAACCAAAGAATAACATTTTGACTCATAAGTAACGAGTCATTCATAACAAAGTACATCGTCTACGTCAGGCCCATATTAGATTATGCAGTACCAGTACTTAAATCACACCTGGTCAAACTCGCCAAGTATTTAGAGAAAGTGCAAAATTTCAAACAAGACAGGTTCCACAAGACAGGTCCCACAAGACAGGTCCCACAAGACAGGTCCCACAAGACAGGTCCCACAGCTAAGGGGTATGTCCAGTGAGAAAAAGTTAAGGGAACTCACCCTGATGACACTGGGAGAACATGATGCCAACTTTTCAAATACTGAGAGGAATTAACAAGATGAGCAGGGCCAGAATGTTTCAGAGAAGGGTTACAGGAGCAAATAAACAACCTGAAGTTGAAACCTCAGATGAATCACACTGATGTTAGAAAGCATATTTTTCAGCCTTAGAGTTGTCAGGAAGTGGAACAATCTGGAGAGTGAAGTAAAAGAAGCAGGATCAATACATAGCTCTAAGAAGAGGTACGATAAGGCTCTTTGATCCGGTAAAAATGAACCTAACAGGTACCAGTGGCGGGGTCAGAAGCTGCGAATATAGGTAAGTACACACACACACATACACACACTCAAACACATACACACACACACTCACACTATTAATATAAAACTTAATTGAGGTGTTCAGTTGCTTCCGTCCTCATCCTTCTAAGACAGATAGTTTGCTAGAGGAAAAATGATGAAAATAAAGTGAGAAGATTAAAAAGTTTAGTACCGCTACTTGCACTTCCAAAGTTTTGGCAGAAAACGTCCAATGAGATAAGTCCATTAGCTGTGAAGAGAAGATGAAAGCTGGAGGGATGCAGGTCGGGAGGGAGGAGGGAAATTGATGGATAGAAGGATTAAGGGAGGGAGGGAGGATGGGAAGAGGGAAAAGAAGGATGGAGTCCATTATGGCTTATGGCTTCACCTTACATGTACATTTTAAAATGGCATTTTTAATTTTGTTTTGTCAACGAGGTGTTTTCCCCACAGTCTGTATATAGTTCTGTCTATCCCTTAGCAAGAAGTCAAAAACAAATACGAATTGCAGTCCTGTTTCTGTGACGAGTTGTATTTACAGTTTGATGGAGAGAATAATGAGGTAATGAACAAAATAGAGGAAAAAAATACATAAGCCCCAGCTTGAATAATTTCAGGATGAAAAACTCACCCTAAAAATGAAACAAGTTCACGAACCAATGACTTCTCAATTTTGCATAAAATACTAAAGGTATACTACAAACTCTGATCACACAAAAGAGTGGAAAAGAAATGTGAAGGACCTGGGAGTAGTAATGTCTGAGGATTTCACTTTCATGAATCACAACAGTGTCACTATCACATCTGTGAGGAAAATGATAGGATGGATAATGAGAACATTCAAGACAAGAGATGCGAAGCCAATGATGATCCTTTTTAAATCACTTATTCTATCTAAGCTGGAATATTGCTGTACATTAACATCGCCGTCCAAGGCAGGTGAATTCGCAGATCTAGAAAATATTCATCTCTGTGTATAAACAAGTTCATAGGATGAATCTCTTGTCATTTATTTACTGAAAGCCTCACCAAGGCTTTGGAACATTAGCAGAGAATTGATTAGCGGTAAAGTCTGAGGCTAATTTCAGACATTTCTACCAGCTCGTGATACATGTGGAATGGAGTCCAGAAATAATGAGATTCAAACTGGTAAAAAATGAGAGTAAGTCAATGGTGCTGGCTGTGATTACTGACATTACTCTTTGTAAGCACAGGTAGCCTCTCCTTTTTTGACATGATATCATCCAACCTATTGACTACGTCACCAACACCAGCTCCTGGAAACCACACCCTCTGTTTCACCTTCTTATCTCTGTTACTGAAGGTACAATCCGGATTTCCAGTTTGTGAGTTGTAATAATATTGGTAGAATTACCGACAATATGTTAAGTAAAAGGACACAAATGCAACTAATGTGACATTTTATTGTGGCAACGTTTCGCTCTCCAGGAGCTTTTTCAAGCCGGGCTTGAAAAAGCTCCTGGAGAGCGAAACGTTGCCACAATAAAATGTCACATTAGTTGCATTTGTGGCCTTTTACTTAACAGTTTGTGAGTTGCTGACCACTTGAATATTCTTAGTATTATTAATAGAACACTGATCCTCCCGCCAGGTAGGCATACCTTCCGTAGCTCCACAATTATTAACTCCAATCTGCCACCATATTCATTAACCATCATTTTTCATTGTTTAAAATAAGTCGGAGGTTATCTAACTAAAACCCGCCACCCTTTATTCACTCTGCCCGAAGCTTGCACACTGATAACTTTAAACCGCGGCCATTTTACTGAGATTCACGTTAATCCATTTTTTTCTGAGAGCTAAAAGTGGGTCTTGACACCACAAGTGAGAGAGATTTTCAGAACGTAAAGGGAGGGAGCGAGGAACGTTCTCCTCAATGTTAAGGGACACAGAATGTCTTCAAAAGTTAGAGGGGAGGAAGGATTTAGGGAGGGAGGGAGAGAGAGAAGGAAAGTGTATGGAAGGGTGGGGAAGGGATAGTGTTTCAATGCAGAAGCATGAAGCAGGTGGAGTGGGTCTCCAAAATGCAGTGGGAGGCAGGGAATTTGCAGAAAACAGATACAGAAAAAGTGTCTGCCGAAGTGAAGTAAGGTGAGAGGAGAGTCCATAGGTGGTATTGAGATAGGAAGGGAAGTCTGCAGATGAAACAGAATTAAAGGGAAAACTTCAGAAGCTGAGACGGTAGGTCGGGTTCCAGAAGGTAGAAGGAGAGGGGAAGGAGCTGAGGGGAAGGAGCTGAGGGGAAAGTCTCCAGAGGAGAGGACATGGACGGAGAGATTTGTTAGATTTGAAGTTCATCGACCACACGAGGATCATAAAGGTGGCATATTTCCTATACACCATCTGTCAAGAAGAGTACAATCCCCTGAGTACGGATTAGTGTAGACTCTTATTATACTCGTCACATGTTGACATACACATCTCGGTGTATGGTATAATCTTGATTAAAGTATTAGAAATCAACAATGAACCATTAACTTTTACGTTAAACTGTAAATGAAATAAAAAATTAATTTTCTAAAAATTCTCAGTCATTTCTAACAAGATTAAACTCACACTCAATTATTTAAATTTTAATTAACTGCCTGAATACTTTTCTATTTTTTTTTTTATTGAAACTAAGTTTTTGACAATGAAAACAATGTAAATATTTGTTACTCCAGCAAGGCTCTCAGGCAGACGCTGGATTAAGATAAGGAAAGGTCGGAGGTCACCACCTTTACTACTACCACGTACCAACACCACGTACCACCGCTACAACCACCGCCACAACCATCACCACTACCACCACCAGCATCACCATAAGCACTACCATCATAACACGTACCACCATCACTCTAACTAGTATTTTTCATATATTTGTTTTAAAGTAGTGATTGCTAGAGTACATAAGAGTGGTGTTAGCCTGGAAGATGGTCAGTCTATTAGACTGACCATCTTCAAGCTAACGACACAATGTATATAACAGTTTATAACAGTGTGTAGATGAAAGTGAACAGTAAATATAGGAGCAAAAATAAGATGAAAGGAACAGCTGTCGTTAGCTATGTCAAAATATAATTTACACGTGAAGCCTGTGTTATAATTAGTTGTTTTTTGTCCTTTACCAATGCTCTTGAGTCTTTAAGCTACTAATAAATAGATGACAAATTTCAACTACTACGTTGTGGAAAACTGGAGGAAATAATAGCGTGAACTGAGTATACTACAAACTCTAATCACACAATAGAGCGGAAAAGTAATGTGAAGGACTTGGGAGTGGTAATGTCTGAGGGTCTCACCTTCAAGGATCACAACAGTGCCACTATTACATTTACGAGGAAAGTGATAGGATGGATAATGAGAACATTCAAGACAAGAGATGCCAAGCCAGTGATGATCCTTTTTTAAATCACTTGTTCTCTCTAGGCTGGAACACTGCTGTACCTTAACATCTCCATTCAGGGCAGGTGAAATCACAGATCTAGAAAATGTACAGAGAACCTTTACTGCACATATAAGTTCCATCAAACACCTTAACTACTGGGAAAGCTTGGAAGCACTTGACTTGTACTCACAGGCGAGAGAGATACATCATAATCTACATCTGGAAAATTCTAGAGGGACTGGTCCCTAATCTGCACACAGAAATCACTCCCTACGAAAGCAAAAGACTTGGCAGGCGAGGCAACATACCCACAATGAAAAGTAGGGGCGCCATTAGTACACTAAGATAAAATAAAATAAGTGTCCGGGGCCCAAGACTGTTCAACAGCCTGCCACCAGCAATAAGGGGAATTACCAATAGACACCTGGCTGTCTTCAAGAGGGACCTGGACATATACCTAAAGTCGGTACCGGATTAGCCAGGCTGTGATGTGTGCGTTCGACTACGTGCGGCCAGCAGTAACAGCCTCGCTGATTAGGCCCTGATCCACCGAGAGGCCTGGTCTAGGACCGGGCCGAGGGGGCGTTGATCCCCGGAGTACCCTCCAGGTAGACTCCAGGTAGTATAACAAACTGCTGTCATTACGCACTATATTATAAGTCGTGATGTAATACTTATTTCCAGCGTCTTACTATAAGTATTTTAGTTAAAGGTCCTGCACTATCATTCATTCGTGGACTTACTACGTCATTTTCCACAGTTTCTCATGCTTTGTGTTTTGGTTCCCACAAGAATGATTTTCACAGTTGAAAACTCATTGAACACTCGCTAAACACCTAAAATGTTTCTTATTTATCTCACTCTCAGTCTGTATCTCTCGGCTCTCCTCTGTACACTTCTTTTACCCATGTGTGTAAGCATTTACTATATATAACCCACTTTTATCATCTCACCCTTATTCTAATCCCTTTAATTTCTCCTGTTTAGCAATACCTGCCTGGCTGTTCTACCCAGGAAGTACAAGTCCCTAGCAACATCTGTCATCAGGGCAATAAATGAGTTCCCCAGAGAATATAATCTATTCCGCCTCTCTTATCCTGTGAAAAATACATGCCAGAGAAGGGAAAGTCAAAACTTCGCAATATACTCAAAATGAAAACTTAAATCAGCTGGAAACTAAAGGAAGATACGATCATACTAACCACCAGTAGTGACACAGTCGTCCTAGGAATTACCTCACAGCTGATATCTTGTAAGGCAAACGATAAAGATTCTCACAACAACACCACGAGAATGAAAATCATTGATGATACACAAAAACAGAAGTGAACAAAGCTGCCACATCATCCCCTCCAGGATCTGGTTTCACAGGATTTAGGCCACAATACATCAAAGGCTCAACCAAGCAGTTCGAAGTATTGCCGAACATCACCTTTCACAGCCATCAAGATTTGGTCATATTTGTCTAATAGTGGTCTTTGTGAGTCACAATGGGCCATCATGCTGAGACAAAGGCAGTTTTGGGTTGAGAAGCAACAAGGTTGACAGCCCCCAACCCGGGGATCACGTACATACTTCACTAATCAAAGTGCCAGAAATTCCTGAGCACATTGCATTTCCAAATGCCTGTTTTTCAATCAGTGGCCCTTTTTCTACACTCTATCCATTTATCCACTCTTGCTACAACAGTGGCTCGGAATTTCAGTTTGGAGAGCAGAAAACTCACTCATGTGAAGGTAAACAGCAGGAAGCCCTGTGTCCACCTCTGCTTATCTGTTTTGTCATAAAAAAAATGTCACCGGGAACATGACCAGCGAGCTTGCTATCTGGCTCCTATATGATGACACTATAGTGGCTTCCGTAGAATTCTATCTAGAAGACAGCAAAATAATCAAAGAGCAAAGACGAAAGACACATCTCTCCTTCGTCTGATTGATTGATATGACGCGTCGTGGTGCAGTAAACACGCCATCGAGCAAGTCACGGTTGCCCTGCAAGGAGTCAAAACCGTCGATTCTCCCTGCTTGTATATGCATCTAATACCATCCATAAGATCTTCGAACAAAACACCTCATTTCTCAATCAGATAAAACAAAGGTAAGTGACACTGGTGTTCATGATGCCTTCTATCTCCCCACCAGGTGCCCATCCTTTCTTAATCTCTCCATCCTTTGTCAATCCCAAATTTAGAGAGTACGACTCTATACTAAACGCCATACTGAGCATACGTTCAGCTTCTCAGATTGCATTACAAGCATTCTTATCCTCCTTCAATGTATCCAACAACTAGTGAGGGAAATTCTACCAGAACAAATACACTATCTTTCAGGGGATCACCACCGTTCCTATACAAGTGGCACCAGCGCATGGAATACCCCTTCACCACAGACGAAATTACTTGAAATGATGGCGCACAAACCCTTCATTTTGGACAGTCCCATCACTGAAAGTCTGATGCAGTTATATTAGTTTGTGCAATTTATTCAAGCGTGAGAACTCGCCTTTTAGTTGTGGGTACACATCACTTAAGTGACTTTCTCTAACAGTTCTCACCTCGGTGACTAGCACGTGTGTAGACCCAACAAAAATTCACAGTCTCTCCAACTTGCTTCCCCTACTCACACTGAGTACAAGTGTATTTGGAGTAAAGTGATTGTGAACCAGTGTGGTTTGCGTAGTCTGAGCTATTTAAGTTTCAAAAGGTATGCAGTTAAGACACAACGAAGTCAACGACATCCAGTGAAGCTTTATTATAATCAAAGTAAGCCAAGTGAAGCTTCGCTACAGACCAAATTCCTGGAGAGAGAAACTTCCAATCTTTGCTACACAGAACTCCAAGTAACCCCACAAGCTACCCCGACATTGTCACACTATATCCATAGAAGAAAAGCGATTTGCTTGTGTAAGACTATACATATGCATCTAGCATGACGTACACTTAAAATTAATTTAGTGTTCGTCAAAATGATGGTGTTGCTGATCACAAGGAAGATCAAAAAGTTAGCAAATATAAGCATTGGCCCACCAGCACTGCCATGTCTTATGAAGGGTTGACTTCCTTTTTCTAACAAGTATTTTTTGCAAGGTGAGGGAAGGGAAAAATTTTCGTCCTTGAGGAATTCATTTATTGCCTGATGACATATGTTGCTGGGAACTTGTCCTGCCTGGATAGAACACCTGGGTAGAACACCTGGGTAGAACACCTAGGTAGATATTGCTAAACTGGAGAAATTATGAGGTCTAGAATATGGGTGGTATGAGAATAGTGGGTTAACGTAAGTGCTTACATGCCTAGATAAGACAAGCGTGTAGAGGGAAGTGAGAAAGAGAGAAATTTTGGAAAGTGTTTGGCGAGTGTTTAGTGAATTTTTAACCGAGAACATAAATCTTGTGGGAACCAGAATGTAAAGCAGGAGAAACTGTGGAAAATGACGTAGTATGTTTGGAGTCAAGGTATAAATGATAGTGCAGGGCCTTTAATTAAAATACGTACAGTAAGATGCTGGAAATAAACATTACGTATTTTATGTAAAATGAAAATAAATAAGAACACGACTTATAATGTAGTGAGTAATGACAGTAGTTTGTTTTACTATGTATTAGTAGATTAAAAATTGATGAATTGATTCTCGAAACCTGCATTGAACTAAATACGAAGGGCCAGGAGCTGTGATACGACCCTTGCAACCACATTTGTGTCAGTATACAATAGTGAGCAATTGTGCATTCACACGTATATACATTCATAAATATACTTAAGCACAGATATATATTTTCATTTCCTTGCAGCATTAGAATTTTGTGATTGCTCTTTCATATTCCTGATGACTACATTGAGGTAGAATGTGTTTGAGATTATGTAGAACAGGAATTTCTGTCTTTCATTCCGGAGCTTTGGAAACAAACCCAGTTTCAATATCTTTAAGGAATCAGATTTTTAGCTTCAGTTACCAGAAATTTTAGAAAGCCTGAACTTCCATTTATCATAGCTTGATTTCAAAATCCACTTTTAACTAGCAGAAAATGTGTTAATGATTGATTAAGCGCTACTTAAGACAGGTTTACATTTCATACAGTAACAATATAGAATTATACATTACTCATTTGAGAAAAGACAAAATGCATCCAATTCCTGAGACATAAATTATGAAGTGACGTCACACAACCACAACTAAAAGTCTAAATTATCAACACTCTCGAGAAGATTGTTAAAGGACAAGAACAACTAATTATAACACAGGCTTTCCGCAATGTGCGTGAACAAAACATCAAGGTCATCTCAGATGTGATTCACAATTGTCTTCAGTGTATTTTGCGAGCTTAACATACTACCGGGTCTAACATTTTTTATATTTTTAATACAGAAATTATTCCAAGGCTGCATTATACACAGGCCTTTAACAGAATGATGGACGAGGGGATTACTACAAACTGAACAGTTTTAGTATATCCGAGATTTCTCAGTTAGAATCCCTGTAGCTGAGGTGTTAGTGCGACGATCTGCCAATTTATGGACACCGGACTGATCCTCTCGTCCCTCACTCTGTTGATTCGTTGACAGTTGTTCATTACAACTTCATTTGAGTTCATGCATTAACATATTTAACAAATATTACAAACCCATAAACTATTACACATGAAAAATCAAGAAACTAACACCTGGTTGTCATTACATGCTGACAACTATACATGTGGGTAATATAATAAAGCAAATTATCAAACAAGTGACATAACACATATCTCCTACATAATTAATATAACTATAAGTATTTCTGTTCAATATCGTAAAATGTACAAACACACAAGATACATTTTCGAGTCAGTACACAAAATTCAACAAAATTTATGCCTACATAAGCCAGACCCATTCAATGTTCCATTCAGTTTACACGATGCATCAGCCATTGAAGATTGATGTCGTATATATTTTTTTGTTCAGAAGAAATAAACCCGTAGGCGTTGAATATTGCCTGTGTGAAATTGGAAGCATTCAAGTTCGATCCAAACAAGGGAAAGATGACTCACGAAATCGTAATGACACGATTGCAAACAAACCATACCACGGGTGGGGTTCAAACCCGCGGACAGAAAGTTTCAAAACTCCAGACCGGTAATTCATGTTATTCCAAGGACTCCATTATTTTAACTATTTCAGTAAAATTTCAAATATGCAGCTACTCGGAGTAAGCTTGTGGAGTATTTTCCTTCTTATAGTAATTTAAGATCATTCATAAGAAGCATTCTTTAGTTATTTAATTAAATTTATTATCACTGTTTACTCAAACTGACAAATTGTGAATTATGCCTGTCAGTAGAAGCATGAGTCTTGTGCTCTAGTAACAATAACAAGTCTTGAAAATTTGTTGCCATGTTTATATATTATTTTACTATATCAAGAAATTTGCCTGCGGGGAAAGGAAACGTAATAGGAGATATCCTAGACCTAAGATGTAGCAGAAGAGGTGAACAAAAAAATTATGTTTTGTTGATCTTCTTGTTGTTGATTCGCCGGTACTCTCCCGGCCCAGGTCTTTTCCAGATGGTGACCCGGCCTTGGCTCCCTGTCTTGGGAGTTTCTCAGACCTATGTCTCCCATGGAAGGATATACAAGTATTTTGATCAACGTGAGTAAATATTGCACACTCTCTTACACATAAAATCGTCAGATTTTAACCTTCACGTTCACTCTCAGCCTTCGCAGATTTTTTCACCTTTGAAGGTTTGAACTCCTTCTCTGAGGGTCTGTGATGTTATTTAAGCCATTCCAGAACGCAGAGTGGGTTCAAAAGCTTTAGTCATAGGTCATATGAATATACCAATTGTACCAATAATTTGGTCCCTTCTAAAATTTGAAGGCAATAAAAAAAACAGGCACGGGTACTGGAGTAAATTCTTGGGTAGTTTTGGGTAGGGGTGGATTTAATAAGGACCTGCCTTGTATGGGCCAGTAGGCCTTCCGCAGTGTTCCTCAATTCTTATGTTCTTATGTTATAGGCACCTCTTTGGAGATACCTACTATAGTATCACACAGTAAATGAGTTATTAAAATCTGTTTATTAACACTTCAGGGACGAATGGCTCACAGTAGTCGCAATATGGCGCTGTAGTCATAAATTCCTACACGGTTGACTTCCCTTAGCTAATGGCTTGACAATTAGGCTTCGGCTTCTACCTGATTGAAGCTGAAAATAATTTTCTTCAAAATATATAAATCGACCTTCCCTCCCAAGTTGCTTTTGGATTGATTCATTACTTTTCGTAGCTAAATAATGGGAAATAAATATATCATTCAAAATAACATATAAACTTATGGTTTTTAGCAACATCACGAAGTATATTTACCAAACTAACTTCTCAAAGAGAGAAGAGCACTCTACCCACGTCATTGCAATCTTGACAAATTAGTAGCCAACTCTGTCACCATTGCCTCTTGCTGACCTAAGAAGATTCTTTCAATTAGGTTATTTTATATTCACTGCAACATTTGTCACCACATAAAAATTGAGGGGCAACCTATTTGACAATAAGTTAATACCTCCTAATGCAAATCATATTAAAATCTGCAGATCTTAACACGAGTCACATTTAGATCCTCCCCAGAGGAAATGATGAGCATTAAAATCACCTAATAAAAAGAGTAGTGGAGGCAGGGATGAAGCCAGAAAATAAACAACAATAATGGATAATGGTCGAGAATGAGAGATACAATGGAAATAAATGGTATAAAATACCGACACAATGGAAATATAAACACATAAGCAGTATAATGTGATCCTTTATTGACAACGTTTCGCCCACACAGTGGGCTTTATCAAGTCACAAACAGATCTGTTTGTGACTTGATAAAGCCCACTGTGTGGGCGAAACGTTGTCAATAACGGATCACATTATACTGCTTATGTGAGAAAGATACGAGGAGCAGACTGTAGCGATTATTCTACAACATTTCGTTGAACTGTAGAATTACAAGAAAGTAATTCCTTGGCATTGGTTCAGTGTACACAATGGCCTGTATCCCTTACATGAATGAACAATCCACTGGATTCTTGTTCATTATATGCTACATTTTTATGCTGATTTTTAAGTGCTGTTGTTGTCCCTTCCTCTTCTCGAATCTCTTCATTATTCTCAATTTTCTCGAATCGCTGTCAGCACAATTGATACACTGAATAACAATAAAATAGAGAGAAAAAAAACAATATTAATTTAAAATAAACGAAAGGAAGCTAGTAGTAAAAAAAATATAAAGGACAAAACTTAACCAAAATTCAAGCGGAAAACTCAACTGAATCAGCCAAATGTTGGAAAAGGATTGCAGACGATGCAGTTTGTGGAATATATGAGGAAAGCGTAAGTGGGGTTGGGGAGGAGGTGGGGTAGAAAATATGGTTGAGATGTGTGCAAGAGGGAGGGAAAGAAGTTCCCGTGGGTAAGGGTGGAGGTTGGTTAGTGGGGTAATACGGGTGCATTGGAGACAAACAGGGTAGGGGTGAAGTTAGCAGTGGTTAGTCGTGCTGGAGAAGTGAGTTTATTCAGGTATACTCAAATACAGTTACATAGATTATCATACATAGCCACATATGTGTAGAAAACCTACGATAACCCAAAAAAGTCAGAGTGACTTATTTCCATTGAGAAAGGTGAACAAGTAGTGAAGTTGACACACTTATGGGATTTATTAAAGACAAATGTTAAATATATTAGGGGTATTGGGGAGACGGATCAGCCGGAGGTTTGGATATGTGAACGAGGGATGGAGAGGAGGAAGACAGGGAAGAAATTAGAGTGTATTGTAGAACTGTGAGGAGAGGTGCACTGAGGCTAGTTGGCAGTGTTTAGTGGTTAATGGAATGAACGTTTAAAAAGGATTGAATGAGCAAAAACGTAGAAACACACACACACACACACACACACACACACACACACACACACACACACACGTACACTCACATTCACACACACATACACTCACAGTTACACTAACACACTGACAGACTAGTGAAAACACTTGTGCACACCCTCCTCACCCACCAACACACATACACACAAAACACATACACACACACACACATGTGGTTCTGAGCTTTGAATACATAGTAGATTTAAAAGTGGAGAGGGTAACAGTTGTAAGATGGGAAAAGCTAAACTACAAAAGGGGGAACTACACAGGTATGAGGAACTTCCTACAGGAGGTTCAGTGGGAAAGATAATTGGTAGGAAAGTCAGTATACGAAATGATAGACTATGTGACAACAAAATGCAAGGAGGCAGAGGAAAGGTTTGTTCCCAAGGGCAACAGAAATAATGGGAAAACCAGAACGAGCCCTTGGTTTACCCGAAGGTGTTGAGAGGCAAAAACTAAGTGCACTAGAGAATGGAAAAAGTACAGAAGACAAAGGACCAAGGAAAATAAAGAGGTTAGTCGAAGAGCCAGAAACGAAAATGCACATATAAGGAGGGAGGCTCAGCGACAGTGCAAAAACAACATAGCATCGAAAGTCAAATCTGACCCGAAGCTGTTGTATAGCCACATCAAGAAGAAGACAACAGTCAAGGACCAGGTAATCAGGCTGAGGAAAGAAGGTAGGGAGCTCACCAGAAATGACCAAGAAGTATATGAGGAGCTCAACACAAGATTTAAGGAACAGTGGCGACAGAAAGGACTCTGAGAAGACAGAACAGAGGGGTACACCAACAAGGGATATACCAACAAGTGTTGGATGAAATACACACAACCGAGGAGGAGGTGAAGAAGCTGCTAAGTGACCTTGATACCTCAAAGATGATGGGACCGGACAACATCTCTCTGTGGGTCCTTAGAGAGGGAGCAGAGACGCTGTGTGTGCCACTAACCACAATTTGCAACACATCTATTGAAATTGGGCAACTACAAGAGGTATGGAAGTCGGCAAATGTAATCCCCATTTTTAAGAAAGGAGACAGAAAAGAGGCACTAAACTATAGACCAGTGTATAGTATGCAAAGTGAGTCGTTCCCCAACCTTGGTGGTGAACGGACGTGCTCGCAGAGCTCCCTGGTGGTGGAGTCAGTGTACTTTAATTTTCCACAAGATGGTGGATGGATATCGGCGACATATACATACTGTATGCATTGATTTTCTGCAGGGAGCGGTGTATCCCAGCAATGCCGACGTTCTCTTGCCCTTAATTTTGAGGGACACATATGGGATATCGACTGAGGACATTTACGGGATTTCCTTGAACGGAGCTGCCAGGTTTTTTGTCAAGTTTGCATCCGGCAGTGTCTACAATGGAATTGTCGACAGGTACCAGGAGAGGAGCATCGTAATTAACATGAACCTAGAGGTACATCTTAGGGATGCATCGGCACACTACTTGTGGATAAGGATTAAGAAGATTCCTTTTGAAGCCGACGAGGTTGACGTCAGACAGGTGTTTTGCCAGTATGGGGTCATCCATGCCGCCACCGTAGGGCGATGGGCCCAAGGGCCATATGTAGGTATGCCGGAGGGATCGTTTTCCCTCAAAATGACCCTGAGGCAGCAAATACCATCATACGTTATGATGGAGGCATTCCGTACCCAGGTTTACATGACGTATGCAGGGCAGCAGAGGATGTGTCATCTGTGCAGCGCCCCGGGGCATATGGTAGAAGACGTCTTGGTGAACGCTGCAGATACTGGTAAATGGAACGATGCTGTTGAGGCTAGGGAGGAGGCTGTGTTGACGTTGACCCAGAAGACTCTGAGCGAGACTATGGAACCGGTGGGGGTCAACTCTGAGAGCAGTCCTTTGGAAGAGGGGAATGAGTTACCGGACCCCAGCCTTGAGGACCTGAGGAGGATTCTAGATAGTCCACTGCCGGAAGAGTTGCTGTGTATGGTAGTGGAACCGGATGGAGATGTGGAGCGTCCGGGGGGTGCGGGTGTTGATGGTGCTGAAGTGGTCAACTACAGGTCGGTGGATGTTGCAGAAGTGGAGGTGCATAGGAGTTCAGGGGAGGGGGCCATGGATTTTGAGGGTGAGTCACGTAAGAGGCCAAGTGGTGAGGCTGAGGACGACGTGATTATGCCAGGACAGAGGTCCTGTAAAAAGACCTGGGTGGACATAACTAAGGGAGGGATAGGGAGATTGAAGGGGAAAGGCAGAGATAGGGAGGGAAAGGAGGGCCGAGGGTATGGTGGTACTTTCAAGTCAGGGGTGTCAGGACCTGTGAGGCAGAGAGAGAGAAACCCCCATTGCAGCTTTCAAGTGTTTAAATATGAATGTCAATGGCCTACGGGCGGAGGTTATGAGAAAGTGGGTGGAGGTAACACTGAGACGAATGAATGTAGACGTTTGCTTCCTTCAGGAGCATAACTATAGGTGTGGAAATGAATTAATGTTGAAAGGTTATAGGTTATATTCAGGTAGTTCTGGGTATCTAAAGGGAGGGGTGACAGTGGGGGTAAGGGAGACGAGCCCTTTTCTTCTGAAAACTTGGGAAGAGGGTGGAGGGTAGGATTGTTAGGGTGGATGAGGAGTGGGGGGATATTCAGGTGTGTTTTGTCAGGGTGTACATGCCGGCGTGCAGTGATCGAAAGGTTAAGGAGGATTTTGTTCGCAACGATTTAGTATATGCCTTACGGGGCCTTCCTATGGTTACTATTGTAGCAGGTGATTGGAATTGTATAATTAGAGGGAAGGATGTCGAGCCTAGAGAGGCGGGATGTATGTTGGGTGCTTTAAGGGAGGTATTGGGGTGGGGGTGGAGGATGTGGTTAGGGGTGGGGGTGGGATGTTGGAACACTCCTATGTTAGGCAGGGATACGCGGCACGGCTCGATCGGGTTTATGTAACGCAGGATTTGCAGGTGGGCAGTGTAACCTGTGTGGAGATGGGTTTCTCGGATCACAGGGAAGTATTGGTCGAGTTAGGATGGGAGGGGGCTGTTAAGATTTTTCCTAGCTATTGGAAATTAAATGTTCGTTTGCTGCAGGGTGAGGGACATCGGGAGGTCTTTGAGGAATGGTGGGGGATATTGTGGGGAGGGGGCAAGGGTATCGAGGATGTCGTGAAATGGTGGAATGCACGAGGGAAGGTGGCAATAAGAGGATTTTACATGCGGTTGGGGTGGAGGATGGGAAGTTGAGGTATGGGAAGCAGAGGTACTTGGAGGAGCAGTTGCAGGAGTGTTATAAGGGGTTGGGGAGGTACCCGAAGGACGAGATCCCCGGACTCCTGGGCCAATTAAGGGAGATTCAAAATGAAAATTTCCATGCCATTAGGGTTCGCGGGGAGTTGGAGGACGTTTTGTGGGGGGATAAACCCTCAGCTATGGTTTTGCATAAATTTCGGGAGCGACGAAGGGATGACGATTATGTCCTTAACGGTGGATGAGGACTTAGATGGGTATAGGAGTGGCCAGGTGGTATGGACCACTGAGGGCATGAGCTGCTATACAGATCGATGGTTACGGAGAAAGTTGCAGAAGGGACTTTATAATCAGGAGGCTTGTGGTATTGTTTTAGGTAGCATCTAGAGAGGCTTAGTGAGGAGGATAGAAAAGGCTTGGAGGGATGCATTAATGAGGAAGAGGTATGGCAGGCGGTGCAAGGGCAGAAACTTGGGGAGACACCGGGATTAGATGGGATCTCAGGCGACTTCTATGTGACTCATTGGGAGGTTTTGCGAAAGGTATTGGTGAGGGTATTCAATGGTATGAAGTCAACGGGAAGTATGAGGGAAGAGGAGCGAACTGGGATAGTGGTTTTAATACCTAAGGGGCGGGTTGCGGGATGCAAAAGGCATATAGAGAGATAACTTTACTCTGTGCTGACTATAAGATTTTTGTGCGTATTTTGGTGAATCATATGAAGAAGGTTTTAAATATAGTATTAGAGAAAGGGCAGTATGGAGTTTTGGGGCGTAGTATGAGAGAGGGACACCATAGGATAAAAAGGTTTGTGGAAGCTAGGGAGGGTGGGGGAGTCATGGGGTTGGATTGGGAAACCACCTATGACAGTGTGAATAGGGAGATGTTGCAGGGCATTTTATTGAAACAGGGGTTCGGGGAGGAAGTTGTGGGGTGGGTAGGGACGCTTTATTGCAGGGCTCAGGTAAGAGTGCAGGTGAACGGAAGGGTGGGGGCCGTGGTGAGCATGGGATGGGGGCTGCGACATGGGTGTCCTTTGTCGCAGCTCCTGTTCGCATGTCTGCAGGATCCCTTCTATAGATTGGTGCAGGAGGGTGTAAGAGAGTGGGGAGGGGACCCGGAATGTGCCCTGGGTATCGTCGGCTACGTCGATGACACCACTATCTTGGTGGGAAGCACAGAGGGGCTGGGGAATGTGAACAAGGTGATCGAGATTTTTGGGTTGGCTACTTGGATGCGTGCAAATAAAGAAAAATCGAAGTTATTAGAGGTGGGAATGTGGGTGGGGGGGGGTTGGCGCTGGGACAGAGGTTTGGATGGAATATGGTGGATAAGATGAAAATTTGTGGCGTTGTTTTTAGTAATGTGCCGCAAGTTACGCGGGAGGTTAACTCTTCTGCGGTGATAGGAGCAGCTGTGGGTAGAATGGCGGGATGGAGGCCGGGGGAGATAACTCTATTGCAAAGGGTCATCGTGGTCAATGCATTAGTTTTTAGTAAGTTATGGTTTGTAGCAGCGGTCTATCCCCTCATGGAGGAGGATATTCGGCAGCTGCAGATGAGGGTTTTGCGTTTTATATGGGGTTATGGTAGGCATTGGTGGTAATGACCAGGGTGGCAAGAGGAGGTATGGAGTTGATACCTCTGTGGAGGCAATTGATGGGGATAAACGTGAGGCAGGAATTTTTGGCGAGGGGTAGGAGACGGGGGTGAGAGTGGATAGGGTTATGAGGGAGGTCTGGCAGTGGTGGCATGGTAAGGATCTTCAGGTGTGTGAGGCACTCTTGAGATATCTCATTGTAGTCTCGGAACTGAGGAAACTGTGGGTGAAGGCACTTGACAGGGTTGGAATGGGTGAGTTGGAGATACAGGGTGCGGTGGCTTATCCAACGTATGATTGGGGGGCTACGTGGTTTTGGTTAAAAAGGTTAAAATTGCCTGCCAGGGTGCGGGAAACAGGGTTTAGGTTTCTGCATAATATTTTGGCGTCCAGAGCTCAAATTTTCGTTATGGGTCTGATAAAGGATGGACTCTGTCAGAGCTGTGGGATTTTGGAAACAGTGTTTCATGTTGTATATTTTTGTGAGGAGTTGGCGAGGGTGCGGGAGTGGTTCTGTG
The DNA here is from genome assembly GCA_009830355.1 of Cherax destructor. NCBI lineage: Eukaryota > Metazoa > Arthropoda > Malacostraca > Decapoda > Parastacidae > Cherax > Cherax destructor. Next base: position 89,639 of record WNWK01005706.1, on the reverse strand, counting down.
AGGTAATCTGGGGGGGGGAGGGGTTGTCTGTGTTGTAGGTTTTAAGTTTAGATGTTGCGGGTAGTTAGGCACGCTGTAATGTATCTGGCTTTGGATTACATTTTTGTGACATGGGGTATGAGGGAGTACAGGGCGAGGTGAGGATCCGGGCTCTAGCAGCACGGTTTTATAGAACAAAATGCAGGAATCAACGGCTATACAGTCAGGCATGGGAGCAAGGGTTTTCAGTGGGGTATAGGCAGTTGACAATGGAGTCGTTATTGGGGGGGAGGGACGGAATCGGTAGAAAGGGGTTGGTCTCCCAGGGGGGTCTGATTAGCGTATGTGTCGATTAGGAGGTATGCACGTGTATGAGCTGGGGGAGGGAGGGCGGGGAGGGAGTGGGTTTTAAGGTGAATGGAGCATGTATTGGTGACCTAGACTGGGGAGGGGAGGGGATGATGGAAGGGTGTCAGGGGATAGCAATGGGGGTTTGTCACGGGCGTGGGTCCTGGTAAGGTCTTGAGTATACAGTGGACCCCCGAGTTTCGTAAAAACTTCACTCCTGAAGTCTGCTCAAGTGCCATTACCGAACGAATTTACTCCCTTAAGGAAAAATTTCACGTAGGTTAGTCTATTTCAGACCCCCAAAAATACACTTCCACAAGAACTTACAAAATTATACTTACATAATTGCACGATTTCCGGGGTATTCGTTAACCGAGGGTCCACTGTATATGTGTAGGTGTGTGGTTATATATATGTATATGCCTGACGTCCCTTATGTTTTGAACCATGTGCGTTTTGAGTTGTGTGATCTCACCAATAATTGATATGGTTATAGTCTGTTCATATCTGTTTCTAATATTAATAAATTGTTAAGATAAAAATAAAAATAAAAAGAGCTTTCTGATGGGTGCAACATTAGTGTTACAATGTTTAATGTTCGAGGTGTTGGTAAAGAATTGTATTATATTACATCGTCCTTAGATAGCATTGATGAGAGGTAATTCTTTGGGATTACATTGTAAATTCGGAAGGGGAAACAACAAAAACAGTATTTGTTACTTTTCAATTCTTCATGAATGTAATTGGTACTTGGATGAGGAGTGTTTAGTGGCATAATGTTCCAGATTATATGTACTAACATAATTACATGTCATTTCCTCGGTGTACTGAACACGTTGTACGCTTCTGTATATACTAATGTTCTTATATTATGTTTGTTAATGTTCAATGTTAAGTACCGACGAAAGGTTGGTCAATGTGCAAAGACAAGTTTGTGTCATAACGATTCTCAATGTTTTGGGACCGGCTCAATGACAAAGTGAGGTGGTGTTAGTGTCTCCTTGTTCTGTTCTGGTTTTAATAAACTAGGGATGGTAATTGGCACATGTTAGTGTGCAGATTTATTTTGGGTAGGTGGGATTGCGGGGGGTCATTTTTTATAGATCTATAATGTGATAAATAATATATAACGTGTTTTGTACTTATAGGCAGTAAATAATGTACATGATGCCATAGATATGAAGGTTATATATTGTTTTGTGCTTTATCGTCAGCACATTGCATTGTATTCGTGTTTTCTTTGTATTCGGATGGTAAGCTTTATTTTCTTGGCATTGTGAAGCCGAGATTCATGTGTGGGATGGTACATACGGTTGTTGGTTTCTATTTTGCGAAAACCTTACTTGTTATAAGATGTCATATTGATGTGTGTGTTTTGTATAATGTTTGTTTTAAATAAAATATAAAAAAAAGAAGTATGCAAAGTTATGGAGAGGATTATCAGGAGAGTGGTGGAGCACCTGGAACCTTCACGGCACACATAACTGCGATAAACCACCTCAATTACTGGGAACGCTTGAAGTTCTTAAATCTGTACTCCCTAGAACGCAGGCGGGAGAGATACATTATTATATACACTTGGAAAATACTAGAGGGATTAGTACCAAACTTACACACGAGAGTCACTACCTACGAAAGCAAAAGACTCGGCAGACGATGTAACATCCCCCCAATGAAAAGCAGGGGTGCCACTAGAAAGTTGAGAGACAACACAATAAGTGTCAGGGGCCCAAGACTGTTCAACTGATTCCCAGCATACATAAGACCCCTTGCTGTCTTCAAGCAGGCACTGGACAGGCACCTAAAGTCGGTACCTGACCAGCCGGGCTGTGGTTCGTACGTTGGACTGCGGGCGGCCAGCAGTAACAACCTGGTTGATCAGGCCCTGATCCATCATGAAATCTGGTCACAGACCGGGCCGCGGGAGCGTTGACCCCCAGAACTCTCTCCAGGTAAACTCTCCAGGAACAAGATTACAAACGACAACCTGCCCGGATTCATGGAAAGCAAATTCTGTGTCACAAACCTACTGGAGTTTTATGACAAGGTAACGGAAGTAAGACACGAGAGAGAAAGGGGAAAGGGGGTAGATTGCATTTTCTTGGACTGCAAGAAGGTCTTCGACACAGTTCCTCACGAGAGATTAGTGCAAAAGCTAAAAGATCAGGCACGTATAACAGGAAGGGCACTGTAATGGATCAGAGAATACCTGACAGGGAGGCAACAACGAGTCATGGTACGTGATGAGGTATCACAGTGGGCGCCTTTGACGAGCGGGGTACCTCAGGGGTCAGTTCTAGGACCAGTGCTATTTTTGGTGTATGTGAATGACATGATGGAAGGAATAGACTCAAAAGTGTTCCTGTTCGCAGATGATGTGAATTTAATGAGTAGAATTAAATCAGATGAGGATCAGGCAGGAATACTAAGAGACCTGGACAGGCTGGATGCGTGGTCCAGCAACTGGTTCCTCGAATTTAACCCCGCTAAATGCAAAGTCATGAAGATCGGGGAAGGGCTAGGTGGCCAAAGACTGCAAACCTCACTTAAGGAAAAAGATTTTAGGGTGATTATAATACCGAGCACATATCCGGAAGTGCACATCAACCAAATAACTGATGCAGCATACGGGAGCCTAGCAAACCTAAGAACAGCATTCCATCATAATAAGGACTCGTTCAGGACCCTGTACACAGTGTACGTCAGGCCCATACTGGAGTATGCAGTCCCAGTTAGGAACCCACATTTGGTCAAGCACGTCAAGAAATTAGAGAAAGTGCAAAGGTTTGCAACAAGGATAGTTCCAGAACTAAGGGGAATGTTCTACGAAGAAAGGTTATGGGAAATCGGCCTGACGACTCTGGAAGAAAGGAGGGTTATGGGAGACATGATAAGGACATATAAAATACTGCAATGAATAGATAAGGTTGAACAGAAACAGGATGTTCCAGACATGGGACACACAAACAAGGGGGGTCACAATTGGAAGTTTGAAGGCTCAGATGAGTCAAAGAGATGTTAGGAAGTATTTCTTCAGTCATAGAGTTGTCAGGAAGTGGAATAGTCTGGCAAGTGATGTAGTGGAGGCAGGAACCATACATAGTTTTAAGACGAGGTATGACAAAGCTTATGGAGCAGGGAGAGAGAGGACTTCGTAGCGATCAGTTATAACAGGGAAGGCACTGCAATGGATCAGGGAATACCTGTCGTGAAGACATCAGCGAGTCATGGTACGTGACGAGGTGTCAGAGTGGGCACCTGTGACGAGCGGGGTTCCACAGGGGTCAGTCCTAGGACCGGTGCTGTTTCTGGTATTTGTGAACAACATGACGGAAGAAATAGACTCAGAAGTGTCCCTTTTTGCAGATGATGTGAAGTTGATGAGAAGAATTCAATCGGATGAGGACCAGGCAGAACTACAAAGGGATTTGGACAGTATTGAGGCCTTTTCCAGAAACTGGCTCTTGGAATCCAGCCCCACCAAGTGCAAAGTCATGAAGATTAGGGAAGGGCAAAGAAGACCGCAGACGGAGTACAGTCTAGGGGGCCAGAGACTACAAACCTCACTCAAGGAGAAGGATCTTGGGTTGGGTATAACACCGGGCACAACTCCTGAGGCGCACATCAAATAATAACTGCTGCAGGACATGGGCGCTTAGCACATTCTAAGAATAGCATTCCGACATCTCAATAAGGAATCGTACATAGGCCGTCTCCTAACATGGCAGGATGGCCCGAAAAGGAAAACTTTCACCATCGTTCACTTTATCACTGTTTTGCCAGAGGCGCGCTTACACTACAGTTATAAAACTGCGACATTAACACCCCTTCTTCAGAGTGCAGACACTATACTTCCCATATCTATCTATCTATACACACACACACACACACACAATATATATATATATATATATATATATATATATATATATATATATATATATATATATATATATATATATATATATATATATATATATATATATCGTATCTTCTTTCAACACGTCGGCCGATTCCCACCGAGGCAGGGATGGCCCAAAAGGAAAAACGAAAGTTTCTCCTTTTACATTTAGTAATATATACAGTAGAAGGGCTATATATATATATATATATATATATATATATATATATATATATATATATATATATATATATATATATATAAAAAAAATATATATATACTACATATCTATTTATTTATATCGCTTTCACATATTATTGTTTTCAAATATAACTTTAGCAATTTTCATTTAGACATCTTTAAATTCTTCACTATTTTCAGGGGATCCTGTGTCTTTAATGATAAAATGCACTTAAAATTCAATGTATTAATAAAGCATTGAGAATGACACTGATTCATTATTAGCGAGATATTTGACAGCTGCAGAACATATATTAAAATTGTGCAAGACGTTTAATGAAATAAGTAAGTTTCACTAAACTCCGAGATATGTAGAAAAAAATTCATCATTATTTTGTTTGGTAAACAGATTTATAACCAATGGATTAATCGTCCTGCAGAAACTTTAACTGCAAAAATAAAACAAACCTTTCAGAAGAAGCCAGAAAAGCATTTTGCAAACATGTAATGCAACTAGACATTGTGTGAGTGTTATCATTGTTTAATAAATTTCTGATGATTGTTCAGGAATTAAATCAGAGAGTTCAGCTGAAAATGAGCCACACATTTCTTAGTGTCAGAAGCAGTGACGATGTTAATGGTAGTCCTAGCAGAAGTTACTAATTTCTTCTTTCATCTTTTCTTTTAATATCAACCCAAATTCCACTATCCTGAGTCCCTTCTTCTCTAGTGCACAATATAGAATGCTAAACTGGGTGTTTATGTCGTGTTTTATATCACAACGATCAAGAAACAAAAGTATTATTAACATAGAAAAATATTGGGTTTTATCTTCCTAAGGAAAGCTAGGAAAATTCATGTGACTGAAATAATATCGTATAAAAATAAATTTAGCACCAAACATTGCAAAACTACGAAAGTCTGTTAAATATTATACAGTGAAATACACTAATAGTTAAAAGAAACTTTAACTAAATGGGAGTTATATGATATCAATGCAATATTTGCTACATGATGATCGCACTTAAAAGACGGACTCATAGTAGCAAACAAATATTCATATTTTCAGCCAACTTTGCAAAGCAAGTGATACTTTACAAGCCACCATAAGCTGCTGTAAATGAAGCAGACACAATGTAAGCATTTACTTATGTTGTTCTACAGCTGCTGTTGACAGCGGGAGTAAAATATGTGGCGGAGTCTTCAGATACCAGCCACCCGATAATGAAGTGTCAATATTCCGGAAAAAGGATCCATTAAGATTATGCAAGGTTGATGGTGACTTAAGTGGATTTCACTCTCACTCAAAAGACTTCAAATCTAAGATGCTTTAAGTATTATATATTTAAGTATATATATATATATATACATATATATATATATATATATATATATATATATATATATATATACTATACATTCCCAAACTTTCGTATCATATCATTGACAAGAAAACATTAGTTGTTCTGCACACACACACACAAATATATATATATATATATATATATATATATATATATATATATATATATATATATATATATATATTCAACTAATCGGCCGTCTCCCACCGAGGCAGGGTGACCCAAAAAGAAAGAAAATCCCCAAAAAGAAAATAATTTCATCATCATTCAACACTTTCACCACACTCATACATAATCACTGTCTTTGCAGAGGCGCTCAGATACGACAGCTGAGAATAGTCCCTCCCAGCGGTCACTATCCCAGACCCCTCCTTTAAAGTGCAGGCATTGTACTTCCCATTTCCAGGACTCAAGTCCAACTATATCAATTAACTGGTTTCCCTGAATCCCTTCACAAAATGTTACCCTGCTCACACTCCAACAGATCGTCATGTCCCAAAAACCATTCGTCTCCATTCACTCCCATCTAACACACTCACACATGCTTGCTGGAAGTCGAAGCCCCTCGCCCACAAAACCTCCTTTACCCCCTCCCTCCAACCTTTTCTAGGACGACCCCTACCCCGCCTTCCTTCCCCTACAGATTTATACGCTCTCCAAGTCATTCTACTTTGATCCATTCTCTCTAAATTAAAAAAAAACACCTCAACAACACGTCTTCAGCCCTCTGACAAATACTTTTAGTAACTCCACACCTTCTCCTAATTTCCACATTCCGAATTTTCTGCATAATATTTACACCACACATTGCCCTTAGACAGGACATCTCCACTGCCTCCAGCCTCCTCCTCGCTGCAGCATTTGCAACCCATGCTTCACACCCATATAAGAGTGTTGGTACCACTATACTTTCGTACATTCCTTCTTTGCCTCCATGGATAACGTTTTTGTCTCCACAGATACCTCAACGCACCACTCACCTTTTTCCTTCATCAATTCTATGGTTAACCTCATCCTTCATAAACCCATCCGCTGACACATCAACTCCCAAATATCTGAAAACATTTACTTCTTCCATAATCCCTCTCTCCAATGTGATATCCATTTTTTCTTTATTTAAATTGTTTGATACCCTCATCACCTTACTCTTATCTATGTTCACTTTCAACTTTCTACCTTTACACACCCTCCCAAACTCGTCCACTAACATTTGCAACTTTTCTTTAGAATCTCCCATAAGCACAGTATCATCAGCAAAAAGTAACTGTGTCAACTCCCATTTTGCATTTAATTCCCCATAATTTAATCCCACTCCTCTCCCCAACACCCTAGCATTTACTTATTTTACAACTATATCTATAAATATATTAAACAACCATGGTGACATTACACATCCCTGTCTATGACCTACTTTTACCAGGAAGTAATCTCCCTCTCTCCTACACACCCTAACCTGAGCCTCACTATCCTCATAAAAACTCTTTAGAGCCTTCAGTAACTTACTACCTATTCCATACACTTGCAACATTTGCCACATTGCTCCCCTATCCACTCTATCATATGCCTTTTCTAAATCCTTAAATGCAATGAAAACTTCTCTACCTTAATCTAAATACTGTTCACATATATGCTTCACTGTAAACACTTGATCTACACATCCCCTACCCACTCTAAAGCCTCCTTGCTCATCTGCAATCCTACTCTCTGTCTTACCTCTAATTCTTTCAATAATAACCCTGCCATACACTTTACCTGGTATACTCAGTAAACTTATTCCCCTATAATTTTTACACTCTCTTTTATCCCCTTCCTTTATATAAAGGAACTATACATGCTCTCTGCCAATCCCTAGGTACCTTCCCCTCTTTCATACATTTATTAAACAAAAATACCAATCACTCCAGCACTATATCCCCCCCTGCTTTTAACATTTCTGTCATGATCCCGTCAGTTCCAGCTGCTTTACCCCTTTCATTCTACGTAATGCCTCACGCACCTCCCCCACACTCACATCCTGCTCTTCTTCACTCCTAAACGATGTTGTACCTCCCAGGCCAGTACATGAAATTACCGCCTCCCTTTTTTCATCGACATTTAAAAGTTCCTCAAAATATTCCCACCATCTACCCAATACCTCCAGCTCCCCATCTACTAACTCCCCTACTCTGTTTTTAACTGACAAATCCATTCGTTCCCTAGGCTTTCTTACCTTGTTTATCTCCAAAAAAAAAATTCTTGTTTTCAGCAAAATTTCTTGACAGAGCCTCTCCCATTCTTTCATCCGCTCTTATTTTTGCACTCTCTCACCATTCTCTTCACCTTTCGTTTACTCTCCATATACTCTGCTCTTCTATTAACACTTCTGTTTTGTAAAAACCTCTCATAAGCTACTTTTTTCTCTTTTATCACACCCTTTACTTCTTCATTCCACCACTCACTCCTCTTTCCTCCTGCACCCACCCTCCTATAGCCACAAACTTCTGCCCCACATTCTAATACTGCATTTTTAAAACTATCCCAACTCTCTTCAACCCCCCCACTACTCCTACTTGCACTAGCCCACCTTTCTGCCAATAGTTGCTTATATCTCACCCTAACTTCCTCCTCCCTTAGTTTATACACTTTTACCTCTCTCTTACTTGCTGTTGCCATTTTCTTTTTGTCCCATCTACCTTTTACTCTAACTGTAGCTACAACCAAATAATGATCCGATATATCCGTTGCCCCTCTATAAACATGTACATCCTGAAGCCTACCCATCAACCTTTTATCCACCAATACATAATCCAACAAACTACTTTCCTTACGTGCTATATTATACCTTGTATATTTATTTATCCTCTTTTTCATAAAATATGTATTACTTATTACAAAACCTCTTTCTACACATAGCTCAATTAATGGTTCCCCATTTACATTTACCCTGGCACCCCAAATTTACCTACTACTCCCTCCACAACATTTTTACCCACTTTAGCATTAAGATCCCCAACCACAATTACTCTCTCACTTGGTTCAAAACTCCCCACACACTCACTCAACATTTCCCAAAATCTCTCTCTCTCTCTCCTCTACACTTCTCTCTTCTCCAGGTGCATAAACACTTACTGTAACCCACTTTTCACATCCAACCTTTATTTTACTCCACATAATCCTTGAATTTATACATTTATATTCCTCTTTACCTGCCATAACTGATTATTCAACATTATTGCCACTCCTTCTTTAGCTCTAACTCTATTTGAAACCCTGACCTAATCCCATTTATTTCTCCCCACTGAAACTCTCCTACCCCTTCAGCTTTGTCTCACTTAAAGCCAGGACATCCATCTTCTTTTCATTCATAACATCTACAATCATCTCTTTCTTATCATTCGCACAACATCCACGCACATTCAAACATCCCACTTTGACGGTTTTCTTCTTTTTCTTTTTAGTAAGCTATACAGGAAAAGGGGTTACTAGCCCATTGTTCCTGGCATTTTAGTTGACTTTTACAACACGCATGGCTTACGGAGGAAAGATTCTTATTCCACTTCCCCATGGATATGAAAGGAAAAGCAATAAGAACAAGAACTATTAAGATAAAATCAAAGAAAACTCAGATGAGTGTGTACACATAAACGTGTACATGTATGTGTAGTGTGACCTAAGTGTAAGTAGAAGTAGCAAGACGTACCTGAAATCTTGCATGTTTATGAGACAGAAAAAAGACACCAGCAATCCTACCATCATGTAAAACAAATACAGGCTTTCGTTTTACACTCACTTGGCAGGACGGTAGTACCTCCCTGGGTGGTTGCTGACTACCAACCTACTACCTACTAATATATATAATATATATATATATATATATATAATATATATATATATATATATATATATAATATATAATAATATATATATATATAATATATAATATAGATCATATAACAGGTGATATCAAAATATCAGACATACCACTGAAAAAATAGAGAATTCAATTTCGTGACTACTCAATTATCAAGGATCTATGATAGTTCATAAATGATGGATAATTGGAATTCTCTATTTCATAGTGGTATCTTAATATATATATATATATATATATATATATATATATATATATATATATATATATAATATATATATATATATATATATTATTTTTTTTTTTTTATTAACACATCGGCCGATTCCACCAAGGCAGGGTGGCCGAAAAGAAAAACTTTCATCATCATTCACTCCATCACTGTCTTGCCAGAAGGGTGCTTTACACTACAGTTATAAAACTGCAACATTAACACCCCTCCTTCAGAGTGCCGGCACTGTCTTCCCATCTCCAGAACTCAAGTCCGGCCTGCCGGTTTCCTGAATCCTTCATAAATGTTACTTTGCTCACACTCCAACAGCACGTCAAGTATTAAAACCATATGCCTCCATTCACTCCTATCAAATACGCTCACACATGCTTGCTGGAGTCCAAGCCCCTCGCACACAAAACTTCCTTTACCCCTCCCTCCAACCTTTCCTAGGCCGACCCCTACCCGCCTTCCCTCCACTACAGATTTATACACTCTCGAAGTCACTCTGTCTCGTTCCATTCTCTCTACATGTCCAAACCACCTCAACAACCCTCCTCAGCTCTCTGAACAATCGTTTTGGTAATCCGCACCTCCTCCTAATTTCCAAACTCCGAATTCTCTGCATTATATTCACACCACACATTGACCTCAGACATGACATCTCCACTGCCTCCAGCCTTCTCCTCGTTGCAACATTCATCACCCATGCTTCACACCCATATAAGAGCGTTTGTATAACTATCTCTCATACATTCCCCTCTTTACTTCCATGGACAAGGTTCTTTGTCTCCACAGACTCCGAAGTGCTCCACTCACCCTTTTCCCCTCATCAATTCTATGATTCACCTCATCCTTCATAGACCCATCCGCCGACATGTCCACTCCCAAATATCTGAATACATTCACCTCCTCCATACTCTCTCCTCCAATCTGATATCAATCTTTCGTCACCTATTCTTTTGTTATCCTCATCACCTTACTCTTTCCTATATTCACTTTCAATTTTCTTCTTTTACACACCCTACCAAATTCATCCACCAACCTCTGCAGCTTCTCTTCAGAATCTCCCAAAAGCACAGTGTCATCAGCAAAAGCAACTGTGACAACTCCACTTTGTATTTGCTTCTTTATCTTTTAGCCCAACACCTCTTGCCAAGACCCTCGCATTCACTTCTCTTACAACCCCGTCTATAAATATATTGAACAACCACGGTGACATCACACATCCTTGTCTAAGGCCCACTTTTACTGGAAATAGTCCCTTCCCTCCTACACACTCTAACCTGAGCCTCACTATCCTCATAAAAACTCTTCACTGCTTTCAGTAACCTTCCTCCTATTCCATACACCTGCAACATCTGCCACATTGCCCCCTATCTACCCTATCATACGCCTTTTCCAAATCCATAAATGCCACAAAAACATCTTTACCCTTATCCAAATACTGTTCACCTATATGTTTCACTGTAAACACTTGGTCTACACACCCCTACCTTTCCTAAAGCCCCCTTGTTCATCTGCTATCCTGCTTTCTGTTTTACTCTTAATTCTTTCAATAATAACTCTACCATACACTTTACCAGGTACACTCAACAGACTTATTCCCCTATAATTTTTGCACTCTCTTTTGTCCCTTTGCCTTTATACAAAGGAACAATACACGCTCTCTGCCAATCCTAGGTACCTTACCCTCTTCCATACATTTATTAAATAATAGCACCAACCACTAAAATTATATCCCCACCTGCTTTTAACATTTCTATCTTTATCCCATCAATCCCAGCTGCCTTACCCCTTTCATTCTACCCACTGCCTCACGAACTTCCCTACACCCACAACTGGCTCTTCCACACTCCTACAAGATGTTATTCCTCCTTGCCCTACACACGAAATCACAGCTTCCCTGTCTTCATCAACATTTAACAAATCCTCAAAATATTCTCTCCATCTTCCCGATACCTCTAACTCTCCATTTAATAACTCTCCTCTCCTATTTTTAACTGTCAAATTCATTTGTTCTCTAGGCTTCCTCAACTATTAATCTCATTCCAAAACTTTTCTTATTTTCAACAAAATTTGCTGATAACATCTCACCCACTCTCTCATCTGCTCTCTTTTTACATTGCTTCACCACTCTTTTAACCTCTCTTTTCTCTCCATATACTCTTCCCTCCTTGCATCACTTCTACTTTGTAAAAACCTCTCATATGCTAACTTTTTCTCCTTACTACTCTCTTTACATCATCATTCCACCAATCGCTCCTCTTCCCTCCTGCACCCACTCGCCTGTAACCACAAACTTCTGCTGAACACTCTAACACTACATTTTAAATCTACCCCATACATTTTCGACCCCATTGCCTACACTCTCACTAGCCCATCTATCCTCCAATAGTTGTTTATATCTTACCCTAACTGCCTCCTCTTTTAGTTTATAAACCTTCACCTCTCTTTTACTTACTGATTCTATTTTCCTTGTATCCCATCTACCTTTTACTCCCACTGTAGCTATAACTAAAAAGTGATCTGATATATCTGTAGCCCCTCTATAAACATGTACATCCTGAAGTCTACTCAACAGTCTTTTATCTACCAATACATAGTCCAACAAACTACTGTCATTACGCCCTACATCATATCTTGTATACTTATTTATCCTCTTTTTCTTAAAATATGTATTACCTATAACTAAACCCCTTTCTATACAAAGTTCAATCAAGGGCTCCCATTATCATTTACACCTGGCACCCCAAACTTACCTACTACACCCTCTCTGCATGTTTCTCCCACTTTAGCATTTGGTCCCCTACCACAATTACTCTCTCATTTGGTTCAAAAGTTCCTATACATTCGCTTAACATCTCCCAAAATCTCTCTCTCTCCTCTACACTCCTCTCTTCTCCAGGTGCATACACGCTTATTATGACCCACTTTTCGCATCCGACCCTTATTTTAATCCACATAATCCTTGAATTTACACATTTATATTCCCTCTTTTCCTTCCATAACTGATCCTTCAACATTATTGCTACCCCTTCCTTAGCTCTAACTCTCTCAGATACTCCTGACTTAATCCCATTTATTTCTCCCCACTGAAACTCGCCTACCCCCTTCAGCTTTGTTTCGCTTAGGGCCAGGACATCCAACTTCTTTTCATTCATAACATCGGCAATCATCTCTTTCTTATCATCCACGCACATTCAGACAACCCAATTTTATAAAGTTTTTCTTCTTCTCGTTTTTAGTAGATTTGTACAGGAGAAGGGGTTACTAGCCCATTGCTCCCGGCATCTTAGTCGCCTCATACGACACGCATGGCTTACGGAGGAAAGATTCTTTTCCACTTCCCCATGGACAATAGAGAAAATAAAAAGAACAAGAGCTATTAAGAAAAAGAAGAAAAACCTAGATGTGTGTATGTATATATATGCATGTGTATGCCAGTGTAGTGTGACCTAAAGTGTAAGTAGAAGTAGCTAGATATACCTGTTATCCAGCGTGTTTATATATATATATATTAGTTATTACCAGCACGTTTAGAGTGTCAAATAATTTCAGGTCTTTTACAAAATATGTTAGAAAGTACTTTTAATGACCAGACATTCCATAGAATGTAATGAAAAGAAAAGGAATACTTTTATAAAGAAAGTGCAGTTCATGTGCTCATGAATAATTGAATATTTGAGGATTTACATAAGCAATGTATATCTAGTAGTCTTTAGACATAATTTAGAAATGTATTGAGGTTCAAAGTGAGAACAGCCGAATAAAAAATATGGCTATTTCTTAGGCAAGAGATATTGGAATGTCTCAGACTCCACGAAACTTCAAAATATCTTGAAGGCTTAAAGGAGTTTTCCAAAGACTTGGTAAATCCAATTTCAGAGGTACTCGTTGCTCTCAACATTTGACCTTGCTAATTGATTGGCTTTCTGCTTAAGTGCTTGGCTTACTGTCCAGCTGTGTTTCTTGCTGCATTGAATCAAGGCTGATTGCATCCTTCCTGTATCGTTGGCTGCTGCTAGCTTCCTGAAAAGTTGCTGCTTAGCTGCATGGATGATTGCTGGTTATCTGCAATGATTGCTGCCTATTCGTATCTACTTATCTGCTGGGCAGGTTCTGCCTAACTACTTGGAGGGTTCCTGCTTAAATGCATGGCAGGATGCTGCCTAGCTACATAGCTGACTGCTGCCTAGCTACATGGTTAGCTGCTACCTTGATTTATGCATGATTGCTGGATGACTGGCTCTATGAATAAATTATTACCTAAGTGAATATCCCACAATCTTGCTGATATTTACCTTGGTTAAATAGATAATAGACATGCTGGATGAATTGTTGACTGACATAATGGATGTCTTGCTCTCTGAATTAATTTTTAAATAACAAACGGAATGAATGACTGGCTGACTAGCTAAGTGAATGACTAAATAACAGAGAGAATGTAGGACTACATAACTAACTGAAGGGATGATAGGATGGCACACTGAAATAATGTCTAGATAACAGGTTGAATGGACATTCTGTTGATTTTTGACTGAACTGATACATGGCTAGCGTACTCGGTGGATACTGGCTGGCTAGCTAGTTGACTAGCTAGCTGGCGATTTGATGGAGAGATAGCGGGTCCCTGAGAAGAAAACAGTTACATCTAATAGCTAGCAGAAGATATTGCTGGCTGTAAAGATGCCAGGTTGACTGGCTAAATGGCTGGTTGTCTTATTGTTTACCTAGATGGGAAGTCTGAAATAGTGCCTCTCTGGTTCGATGAATGGATGCCTAACTGTTTAGCTGATTAGTTGAATAGATGCGCAACTGTAAGCCTGAGTGGATTGGCAAAGTGTTGGATGAATAGCTAACTAACGCAAAAAAAAGTTTTTAGATAGAACGTCACATTAATAACAGATATATAATATATCACTGATGTATATGTTGGTCAGGAGGTTGTCTAAGCTCGTGTCAACTCGACTGGTTCAACTGAGACATAAGCACACACTCCACTCCAGGTTACATGATGAATTGTATTAGGGGGATGTGTTTCCGCATAGGCTTTAATATTAACCAGAGTTGTTGTGTGTTCCCTCTAAAAGATTTATTGTGTCTTCTCTCTAAGATATTAACTGTGTCTCTCCTCTAAGACAGTAATTGTATATCTCCTTTAAGACAGTAATTGTATCTCTCCTTTAAGACAGTAATCGTGTCTCTCCTCTAAGACGGTAATTGTGTGTAACTTCTAAGATAATATTTGAGAGAGTAATTGTGTGTCTTAAGAAAGCAAGGGATGTCTACACTAAGATAGCAATGGTGTGTCAAATCAAAGATAGTAATAAAATGAGTTGCCTCAAAGATAGTAAATGTGTGTAGTTTCAAAGATAGTTAATGAGTGTCTCTCTTAAGACACAGAACTGTGTCCCGTCTAAGACAGACAGGAATTGAGCGTCCCATCTAAGCAATTCATTTTGAATTTCCTATCAGTACTTGTTAGTCCCCTTTTGAAAAGGATTTTTCTGCCTATAATTGCTTGTCCCCTCTAAGATAGCAAAAGTGTGATAGCAGATTATTGCCATCTCAGAGATAGTAATTGTGAGTCCTCTATAAGACAGTTATTGTGCGTTCCCCTTTACAACAAAAAATTATTTTCCCATATTAATTGCGTCTCCCTCAACAATAGTAAATGTGCGTCACCTCTAAGATATTGATTGTTCGTCCCCTCTTAGATATTGTGTGTCCTCTCTAAGATATTAACTTTATTGCCCTCTGATATCAATAGTATTTCCTCTCCAAGAGAGAAATTAAATTTCCCCTCTAACATATTAAATACATGTATAGATTAGACACATATGCAACACTTGGGTATCTTTATTGAGGAAACGTTTCGCCACACAGTGGCTTCATCAGTCCATACAAAGGAGAAACGTGAAGAACAGGGGGAGTTTGAGGTAATCAGTCCCTCAACCTTGAGTCGATGTTGTCAGTCCATCAATCTTGAAGAGAATACAGCATATGTGCGAAGAGAGAGCTTATATACTGTAGACAGAACAGGTGCAGCAGTCGTAGGAGGTGTCACATTTGACCAATGTGGAAGTAGGTCGTGCCCAAGGGTTAGGCAAGCGAAGAATTCCCTGTTTTTAGATACCAATATGTTGTTGTGTCAGACAGGATGTAGATGAATGGTTCAGAAAACCGACAAGTTGATAAATTAGACACATATGCAACACTTGGGTATCAAACTCCCCCCGTTCTTCACGTTTCTCCTTTGTATGGACTGATGAAGCCACTGTGTGGCGAAACGTTTCCTCAATAAAGATACCCAAGTGTTGCATATGTGTCTAATTTATCAACTTGTCGGTTCTCTGAACCATTCATCTACACATTAAATATATATCCCCTCTTAGATAGCAGTTTTGTGTGCTTTCTAAGATAGTACTTGGATGTCCCCTCTGAGAGTAATTGTGTGTTTTATTTAAGTTAATAACTGTGTATCCCCACTGAGACAGTAATTATATCTCCCCTCTGAGAGTAACTGAATGTCTCTTTTAAGAGAGTAATTGCATATTCCCTCTAAGACTGTATGTAATTTTCTACCCTGTCTAAGATGATAATTCAGTGTCCCCTCTGGGGACTTAATCGTCAATCTCTTCTAGGATAATACGTTTTTGTCCTAAATAATATTAATTGCGACCCTTTAAGATAATAATTGTGTGTACTCTACAAGACAGTAATTGTGCGTGGAGAAATTAAAGAACTGGGCAAACACAATGCATCCATCACTAAAGTTCACATCGGAACAAGACAGCAGATAACTCCCATTTCTAGATACGGTGGTATACTTAAATGATGACACACCAAAACATATTATAATCCAGGTAACTCCCACCAGTATCTTCTATGGACTTCATCACGGCCCAGATCATTAAGGCAATCTCTCCCTTATTCATTAGCCTTAAGAATAAAAAAGAATCAGTAGTGAGGAAGGAGAGAGAGTTCAAGAAATCTTTGGACGAAATGTGGCATTTCTTTGAACTCAGAGGCTACCCAAGGGATGTACTGAAAACAGCTGAGGAGAAATTATCAAGAATAGACAGACTGGAGCTACTAATAAAAGCAAACAAGAAGGGAGACACAAGAACAGTTCTGCCAACACACTATAGTCATAAATTAGACATATGCAACACTCCTTTCTTATGTTCGTATGTTCTTATGTGTTCGGCGAGAATAGGGGCGGCAAGTCGAAGAGCAACACCAATGCGGATGGTCTGTGGGTCGAGGGGTGTGCCAAGGCTGGAGTTGGGAACAGCGAACATAAAGTTCCCTGCATGATGAGCTCTCACTGCCAGGAGGAGGGCTCTATCCTTCTCTGACACTCTCTGAAGCATTGTTGAGGCTATATTCTCTACTATTGGGCAATCCCAGTGCGACTGTTTGTAGTTGTTGAGGGGAGCAGGTCTGGTTTCAGAACCCGTTAGATTATCCCAGATCCTGGCTCACAGTAAATAGATGATATCCCAATATGCACAACAACAGCTGTGAAAAAATAGTAAAATTTCAAGCGCTTTTGTAACTTCTCACATTATCAAGGAACTATAAAAGTAAAAGGTTAACAGGAAGACATTGTAAAGACCAGACTACACCTCATTGCCACCCCCCCAACAACACCTGACGTTTTATGATGATGTAGGTAGGTAATCAATGATCCGTGAAACACAGCTTATATTCTACCAAAAATTCGTCTAATGAACCTTAAATTCTTCCTAAATTTTATTAATTATAAATGAATCCAATTTATATAAAACAAAATAAATATTCATATTATTTCCACAACTACTTTTTATAAAATATCACTATTATATTCCTGTTGACCATGGACTTGCCTGATATATCTCTCACATGTATACTCAGAGCATTAGAATATTGTCCACGTCTAATGCTATATTTATGTTGTTTTACCCTAAGTTCCAGACTCTTCCCTGTTTGACTGTAATAAAGTTTATTCACATATTTGACAAGGAATCTTATAAACACACCCGTCAGCATTTTGGGGAAAGGTGTTTATAAGATTCCTTGTCCACTTAAATTCTTCTTAGACCACTAAAAAGTCTGTTTGCTGACATAAATTTTCATAATAAATATACAATAGGAACCATATGTTCCTAATCCAGGTTCCCAGAGCTATCTGGGCAGTTGAGACTTCAGTGCCCCTAAAGTCCCAAAACTCTCGAGGATACATCAACTTCAATAATTTACAATCTGAGTTCCTTGTATTCATGAGTTCTACGTCGGGTGTGGGTCCAATATTTACAATCTGAGTTCCTTGTATTCATGAGTTCTACGTCGGGTGTGGGTCCAATATTTACAATCTCAGTTCCTTGTATTCATGAGTTCTACGTCGGGTGTGGGTCCAATATTTACTTCAAGAATGTGGTCTTGTGAAAATTCCTGACAGGTATCGCAGATAGTTCTTCGTGTGCCACTAAATCTTAATGTGACTCGAAACTGCAGCACAGTTATTTTGAAATAAGAATGAAAAACTGACAACAAACGGAAACAAGATATCTAGCAACATAGGACAGGACAATCTCCTAGAAACTGATTAAAAATTTAACTATGCATTTTCTGTTGAGACTGGAACAACTCCGGAGAGTCGGCGACAATGGGTACACTAACATATGGTGGAAACAATCCACTCAATAAGAGAATTTTTAAGATTTTTGCCCCGTGGGGTCAGTTTATTGGACAGGGCCACTCATCCTGCCAGTAAAAATACCACTTTAATTAAAAGCAGTACATTACATCCCAAACAGCTTAAATGCCATTGGCAATGTCTAACCCATTCTTGATTATTTCTGTATACCAGTGTCACTATCTTTACTTTTAAGAGAATATATCTCTACAAATATCGCTTCCATTATAAATTAACTTTATTTAATCAGCAAATTCTACGTATTTTGGTAAAAATACTACGAACCTTGATTACAACTAGGATACTGTGTTGTATATCCGGTGTATTAATTCTATTCTCGTGTATTCTGCTACATTTTAAGATATAGTGCTGGAGTGTGTATCTATCCTCCTGTCAACACTTTAAATCACTGTTTACTGTCTTGATGTTGCTTCACCAACCTGTAAAATATTCAGGGTAAATAAATTAATTCAGGTCATCAGAACCTCTACTCTCGTTGGTCCTGACAATGTAACATGATATACTATCCAAAGAAATTCCATTATTTTTTCCAAATTTTCTTGAAACTTACACACACAGAAGAAACTTACGCACACACTTAGAAGAAACTTACGCCCACACTAGATACCGCCAATGACATGGTACCTGATAGTGTTTTACCATAAATTCTGAGAAAGAAAGCAAAAGCATTATGTGAGCTTCTAGATAACATCATCATCTCCCTCTCCTCCTTATGTCTGTTTCCCTTCCTCCCGTCCTACTCCTCTTTTTCCACCTTCCCTTCCTCCTCTTGCTCCATGAAATATATTTGGATCTGAAAATATATTATTTAGGATAGTATCATCTCATGACTGCTTCTAGGAATCACAATCACCTGATGATAACTGCATTTCCTTGTTCACATCTATAAATCATAATTGCTAACTACTTTAGTATAGTTCCATGTTTCCCTTCAATTGACGAATGTTGCAAATTCGCAACACGTGGATGTCACTATTTAGAGACGTTACTTACTAGAGCATTACCAATCTAATGAAGAAAAACTGATGGAAGAATGGCAGTGATACAGCAGTGAAGGAGCGGTCGCAGCCCAACAGTGAAAGATGGTCAGGCCAATACGAAAGGCCACACCCAACCCGCCATGACCAATTGGGAGTAACACTACGCGCCGACTCAGCCAATCACAACCCGACCCCCATATATATCGATACAAGGGGGTGATCAGGTGTTGCACGTCAGACGGAAGAATGGGACACACACTAGCAACGTGCCAGAGTTTACTAAACACTAATACATTAACTATGATTACGAGTTGGTGAACTGTCAACCCGGCTGTATGGAGGCTTGTCAACTTCCGGAGCACTGCATCTATGCAATGTTTGGAATTTAACTCGAGGGTCACAACTACACAATGCGCATAACAAATTTCACAAACAAATTCCACAAACACGTACGTCTATCGTGACCGGCCATCCTCTCCACATTTCGACAGGACGGTGTCGCCAAGTTCCCTCTGGTAACAACACAGATTTATCCTTATTAACGCGTAACCCGGAAGCTACGCAAAAAGAAGTAATGACATCCTCTATGAGGGGTAGGGCACATTCATCGGACGCGAGGATGGTCGTATCGTCAACATAACCGACAATGACTAATTTCAAATCACTACGCACTAGACACAAAGATGAAGACTCCGTCACCGCATGATAGAAGGGATCCTGCAAGAGTGCGAAAAGAATTTGCAACAAGTGGCAACCTTTCAGGATACCTCTCTCCATCGCTACCGGGAAACCTAGTTGTCCATTAATCTGTACCCGGGCACGAGCGTTGAAATACAATGCTTGCGCCCACGTAATCACTACGGCTCCAAAACACATCGAACGCATGAATTGCCATAAAGTATCTCGTTCAACACAATCAGAAGCAGATTTTCAATCTATCCTTAAGATGCCCCCACTTTCACGCGACCGCCTCATCAAAAACCCTTTAATGTAATCACGCCCATCACTCATATTACGGTTAGGAACGCCAAATTGGCGTGGATCTAAAACAGAATTTAACACTTTTTAAGCCTATTGCCTAATAACTTCGCAAAAAGTTTGCAATTTCCATTCATTATTGTTATCGGTCTATAATTTCGCACATCCTCACACCCGATTTCTTTGGCACCAACACCACAATACCGATTGTCAGGCTATTACTTAACGTACCTGTGTATATTTACCGCATAAAACTCGTTCGGTAACCCATCGTTGCCGGGGGACTTACCAGAACTTAAGTAGGAAACTACTGAATCTAATTCAGCAGTTGTAATGTCCCCAGACAACACCTCTCGATCATTGACAACGCGCACTGTATAAACCGTCCCACGTTACAGACCCAAGATCTATCAACACTACTTTTACGACAATATTCTTGATACCACTGATCAAGGTAACAACTCATACCCGGGGTCGTATCGAGAACCTGACCGGGAACGTACTTATTCAACTCATCTGCGACCATGAGACGTTCAACATTGATAGCGTGTCGACGAGTGTGTTGTGTCCGAAGCACATAAGCCGTCGGCTGATCTCCATATAGTACAGCTTCGATAGCACCTTCTACGCGTGCAGCATCAAACGTAGTGTTCTGAAGCTCGAGGGTGGCACTTTTTAGCGACTGAATTATATCAACAGGGTATTCCACCGTACATCCAACCTCATAATATGCCCACAGATGGGATTCAAAATATGATAAAAGCCCATTGCAATAACGCGCGTATTCCCGACTCTGTTGTAAATAAAAAAAACGGATACGAGGTTTTGCAACTTCGTCCCACCATATGACAATATCGTGCACACCTGTCCCGTGATTCCATAACGCCATCCAAAATGCTTTAAAAGTACCATCCGTACAGCAATCACGCAGAACGCGCACGTTCAGCTTCCAATAACCCGGGACATGGGACGGAAGGCCATCCCACCTCACTAGCTAACACACCCCGATGGTCCGTGAAAGCCGCGTCAATGACTCTGGTCGTCTGGACGTTTACATCACGATCTAGTCTCGCTGCATACTTTCTACGAAAAAACGTAAATTCAACACCTAAGTCGGATGAAGTTCACATGTCACGCAAACCTACGCCACGTTG
Organism: Cherax destructor; assembly: GCA_009830355.1. Classification (NCBI taxonomy): domain Eukaryota; kingdom Metazoa; phylum Arthropoda; class Malacostraca; order Decapoda; family Parastacidae; genus Cherax; species Cherax destructor. The sequence goes on along the minus strand of WNWK01005706.1, from coordinate 67,990 downwards.
AACATCATTTAAGAGTGGTGAAAACGCACCTGCGCCACGGGGCGCCACATCTCTATGCCGAATAATCATATTCCAATCGCCTCCTATAATGGAGACGGCTGGAAGAGATCGGAGATGATAAATTACTGAGTCGCGAATAAACGTATTTTTAACACGAATCTCGTTCGGCGGGACCGTATATACTTACGAAACACACGTCGTTATCATTTCTTCCCTATCCCTCCTTTCCTCTAGTGTCATCAGCTTGAGTTCCCTTAACCTCTCCTCACATGACGTACCCCTTAGCTCAAAGACTAGTCTTATTGCAAACTTTTGCACTTTCTCTAATTTCTTCAGGTATTTCACCAGACGTGGGTTCCATCTTGGTGCTGCATACCCCAATATTCGCATGACGTACACAATGTACAGCGCCGTGAATGACTTCTTACTTAGGTCTTGAAACGCTATACTCAAGTTTGCCAGGCTCTATATGCTGCAGCTGTCCTCATATGGCTGATGTGCGCCTCAGGGGATGTGCTTGATATAATCCTCACCCCAAGATCCTTTTCCATCAATGAGGTTTGCAACCTTTGACCCCGTAGCTTGTACTCCATCTGAGGAGTTCTTTGTCCTTTCCAAAATTCATGACTTTGCACTTAGTAGGGTTAAACTCCAGGAGCCATCTGTGGGACCAGGCTTGCGGCAGGTCCAAATCACCTTGTAATCTTACATGAGCCTCGTCTGCCTGTATTCTTATTAGTTTCACATCATCAGCAAACAGGGACACCTCTGAATCTATTCCTTCCATAACATCATTCGCATATACAAGAAACAGCACCGGACCTAGGACTGACCATTATGCAACCCCACTCGACAGATGCTCCCACTCTGACACCTTATCACGTACCAACACTTGTTGTTTCGTTGCAGTTCTTTCCATACTATTTCCGCCTGAACCTCTAGTTTTTGTACCAGTCTTTTGTGTGGTACTGTATCGTAAGTCTTTTTACACTCCAAGAAGATGTAGGTTACTCGTCCCTCTCTCTCCTGTCTTACTTCTGTTACCTTATGGTACTACTCCAATAGGTTTGTGATGCACAATTTTTCTTCCTTAAATCTGTGTTGGCTGTCATGTATGAGCCCGTTCCTTTCTAGTTGTTCCATTACTCTTCTCCTGAAGATGTTCTTCATAACTTTACATATTATATATGTCAGGAACACAGGTCTTTAGTTTAGCGCTGCTTGTCTGTCTCCTTTCTTAAAAATTAGGACTACTTTTGCTGTCTTCCACACCTCAGGCAGTTGCCCAGATTCAGTGGATTTATTGGACATTCTTGTTAATGGCAAACATAGTACATCTGCTCCCTCTCTCAGGACCCATGGAGAGATGTTATCTGGGCCCATCTCCTTCGAGGTATCTAGTTCACCTAAGAAATTTTTCACCCTCTTCTCTGTTGTGTGCAGTGTGTCCAGCACTTGCTGGTGTACCCTACTCATTCGGTTTGCTGTGAATACCTTCCTTAATCTTCAGCTGAGCTCCTCACATACTTCCTGGTCACTTCCTGTGAGCTCTCCTCCTTCCTTCCTCAGACTGATTACCTGGTCCTTGACTGTTGTTTTCCTCCTGAGCATTATGAGTTTACATGACAAATTTTGATTAAGCGAGAGAATTATAATTGATACAAGTAGCTTAGTAGGAATGTTTCTACTTTCTACACGATAGGTTGCAATGTACTCTACTTAACGTTAAGTCGTTGAGCACGTGCAAGATGAGGCGCTCTTGTTGCTTTTTTTGCATTATTTATAGACAAGGATCAAAGAATGGAACAAAGTGTGCATTAATTTGTGAAAATTGTGCGTGAAAATATGAAGAGTATCTCTGTGCATCATTAATTAAGCTGCACTAGGGTATAGGTCAAGCAGAAATGTTAATGAACGAATTCTTGAATCAATTAACAAGCGTGAAAATTGCTGAAGTGTTATAAGAAGAGATGAACGAAGTGACTGGACGTTTTACCCTGTGATACCGAGTTGTTTCCGCGCAGAATGAACTTTCATAAACTTTTAGTGAAGTTCATGTTACATCCACTTTCGGTTTACAAGGACAGAATCAATATATGTAAAATGCGCCCCATGAAGTGCTGCTGAAAGGGTAGTGTTTGATGATTCCTGCCTCCACCTCTGGTGATCCAAGTGGTCAGGTTATTGTGAACCCGTCGGGAATTAGCGTGGGGTGTTACCGAGACCATGGCTTGTTGCAGTGTCTTGGAATCTCAGGTTAAAGTGTTCAAGAAGGAGGTTCTACTTCTTCAGGAGGAAAATAGAAGGCTGAAGCTTCGCCTAGATGGGTTTGGGAGTGAGTGTGAGATGTTTGGTGCTGGTGAGGAGGAAATGGTTACCAACAGTGAGTTCACAATTCAGGAAGAAGGAAGATAAGGAAGGTAATAGAGAAGATGTGAAGGTATGAAATCGATTCTCTGTTCTCCAGGACGAGTGTACTTCATTAGTTAGTGAGGTTAAAGGTACCACTGACTCCCATGCTAATCAAGGTAATAATATTCTAATTGTATTGTGGGAGACTCTGAGGTAAGATATATGGACCGTGCTTTTTGTAACAGAAATAGGAAGGTCAGACAAAGGGTGTGCCTCCCAGGAGCTGGTGACATAGTCAGCAGGTTATGTCAGGTAATGGGAACAAGCCCACTATCTGTCTTAGTGCTGGTGGAAATGACATCGGGAAGGACAGGAGACAGGAGCTGCTGGATAAGTACAGGTCAGCCATAGAAGTAATCAGGTCTAAGGGAGGGATCCCAGTCATATGTAGCATCTTGCCTAGAAGGGGAGTGGGCAATGAATGGATGTCTAGGGCAATTGGTATAAATTGCTGACTAGACAGGTACTGCAAGGAACTTGCAATCCCATTCATTGATAACTGGGACAAATTCTATGGCAAACATGATATGTATGCAAGGTATGCGGTTGGAGTGGTTGCATTAGCCAATTCGATTGAGGGGGTCATTGATGACTTGTCTAGGAATTTAAACTGATAGATTATAGAGGTATGGGTGTTTGAGGGAAATAATCAGGATGCAGTATTAGTGTTGAAATCAGCAGATATTACCAGAATACCCCAGTGATATGTTTAAAAGACAATATTCAAAATATAGTTGCTAGTAAAGGCAAAGCAACTGCTCAACAAGCAAAAAGAGATAGTAGAGGGCAACATACAGGGTTACAAACTATTCCACACTGATAGGGTCAACAGGATGGGTGGTGGAGTGGCGATGTATGTCAGAGATAAAGATTAATGGTTCAGAGAACCGACGAGTTGGCAAATTAGACACATATGCAACACTTGGGTATCTTTATTGAGGAAACGTTTCGCCACACAGTGGCTTCATCAGTCCATACAAAGGAGAATCGTGAAGAACAGGAGGAGTTTGAGGTGGTCAGTCCCTCAACCTTGAGTCGATGTTGTCAGTCCATCAATCTTGAATAGAATACAGCATATCTGCGAAGAGGGAGCTTATATACTGTAGGCAGGAGAGGTGCAGCAGTCGTAGCAGGTGTCACATTTGACCAATGTGGAAGTAGGTCGTGCCCAATGGTTAGGCAAGAGAAGAATTCCCTGTATTAAGATACCAAGATGTTGCAGTGTCAGACAGGATGTAGATGAATGGTTCAGAGAACCGACGAGTTGGTAAATTAGACACATATGCAACACCCAAGCCAATCTTGCATCCACTCCTGCACATGTTGACACGTGTTGACATATACAGCCATGATCTTCACCTGTTCTAGCTTGTAAATGTGTTAAGTATTCAGTATTCTTGTCTCATTATTTTTTTTCTTATACCACGTGAGCACATTTTGTTTAAGTAGCCATTCTCGGCATCATTCTTACGTAGTATCACATATATGTGTTCGTTTCCTCACACAACACAAATACTCATTTGTTCTGGCATTTTATTCATTTCTTTTATTCCAATTATACGTCCGTTCGTTATTTTTTGGTCAACATTCTAAATGATCATAGTTCTTTATACAACATAAGTGCACAACGTCTCCTTGCCTTAGTTATTTCCATTTGGTCAGAAACACTTTCTCTTCTGACACTCGACAACACATGATGTCCTGTGCCGCTCTGTGAACCAATTGTACAGAGATTTATGTTCCAGGGCTGTGTTGACGTCCTCTGGCCTCATCCATCACCATCTCTGCCATCAGGTTCAGCCCGTTTTTAACCATTTCTGTGAAAGGATATGCCAAAGCCAAGTTCCACAGGAGCATGCAAGTTTTCATTTGTTGCATGCCATTGCTGTGGTGCATGGCCGTATGATGTAGCGTGGTTTCTACCCGTAATTACAAAATCCCCTACTACGCCTGTTTGTCCTTGGCTAGGCGGTCCTGTACTGAGTTAGTGAGAGGTCGTGTCCACAAGTCTTTCCCTCACTTCCTTCCCTTGGTCTTGGGACTGGCTAACCTAACCCTTGTAACCCACATCCAATAAACCAATGTCTACAATCCTGCACTCTAGATAACTCGTCAGCTACCACGTGATTCTACTCAGCAATCATGGACCTCATCACCGCCATTACACATCGAGTGTAAACATTCAAGTTCGAACTGCTCAGCATGGGCCGCTAGGCTTGGACCAGTGCTCCTCAATTCCTACTTAGAGGGCCGCTCTTCCTACAGCGTTTTTGAGACCTACACTTCACTTACGGCGGTATATAAGACTCCATTCCCAACCTTCAGCTTCACATTTTTCCGGATTATGGAACTGAACTCTTCTCCAGGCTGAGAGACTGACCACCTCAAACTCTTCTCCAGGCTGAGAGACTGACCACCTCAAACTCTTCTCCAGGCTGAGAGACTGACCACCTCAAACTCTTCTCCAGGCTGAGAGAGCCCTCAAACCTTCACCTGCAAACTCTTCTCCAGGTTGAGAGACTGACAACCTCAAACTCTTCTCCAGGCTGAGAGACTGACCACCTCAAACTCTTCTCCAGGCTGAGAGACTGACAACCTCAAACTCTTCTCCAGGCTGAGAGACTGACCACCTCAAACTCTTCTCCAGGCTGAGAGACTGACCACCTCAAACTCTTCTCCAGGTTGAGAGACTGACAACCTCAAACTCTTCTCCAGGCTGAGGGACTGACCACCTCAAACTCTTCTCGAGGCTGAGGGACTGACCACCTCAAACTCTTCTCGAGGCTGAGGGACTCACCTCAAAAACGATGTCTGCAGAGTTGATGGACTCCTCACATTTTATTTACCTCACCTCTATTCCCCCTATTTTCAATTTATTATCCTCTCCATTTGACTGAAGAAGTATAAAACGTAGGAGAAACGTTTCAACAGTAAAGATACCAACTGTCGCACATGTGTCTCAGTCCCACAAAAGTGGGGCACCATGAATATGTCTAAAAGAGGCCTATTTAGTTATAGCAAGAAAAAATACGATACATTTGTAGATGAATGGTTCAGAGAACCGACAAGTTGATAAACTAGACACATATGCAACAGTTAGGTATCTTTATTGAGGAAACGTTTCGCCACACAGTGGCTTCATCAGTCCAATACAAAGTAGAAAGTTATAAGGAGCGGAGGAGTTTGAGGTAATCAGTCCCTCGGCCTGGAGTCGATGTGTTCAGTCCATCAATCTTGTAGACAGGTGAGGTGAAGCAGGAGGAGTAGGGGTCATAGTGGTACCATCCACTAGTCGAAGTAGGTCTTCGTCTCACCTGACTACAGTATATAAGCAACTACTATTGCCCTATGCTGTACTTACTACAAGATTGATGGACTGAACACATCGTCTCCAGGCCGAGGGACTGATTACCTCAAAACTCCTTCTCTCCTTACACCTTTCTACTTTGTATGGACTGATGAAGCCACTGTGTGGCGAAACGTTTCCTCAATAAAGATACCCAAGTGTTAAATATGTGTCTAATCTACAATACATTTATCAAAATAAAATAAATAAATAAATACGTACACACTTGTTTAATTCTGAGTTATCCACTACAAAAAAAAAAAAAAATCATGAACAGAAAGTTAGAGAAGCACAAGGCTTAAGGATGTAATATGAGTCTCAAAGCACATTTCCTGGATCCTCATTTGATCTTCTTTCCGAAAACTATGTGAGTTTTGAGTGAAAAAAAGTGAAATGTTTTACCAGCCTATAAAAGAGACGGAGAGAAGGTATCATGATAAATGGAGTGTCAACCTGACGGCCGACTTGTGCTGGATGTGGGTCAAAGATGAAATGAAGAATATATAAACGGAATTGTAACAAGCGCGAGCGCACTCAGCCCACACACTGAAGTCCAGGGATCGATTCCCAGGGACACCTGTTGTCCCCGTTCACCCATCAGTGATAGAGGGAGCTGGGTGTTAGTCGACTGGCGTGGGTCGCATCCTGGGACAAAATTTACCTAATTTGCCCGAAATGTTATGCATAACAAGTGGCTTTCTATATAGTAGTATGTCATTGATGTCAGCTAGGCCTGTATACCTTGTACATGTACTTGTAGACATACAGATATTTATTATTATTATTATTATTATTATAATTATTATTATTATTATTATTTTTATTTTTATTATTATTATTATTATTATTATTATTATTATTATTATTATTATTATTATTAAGGAATTTGAAACCTATTAGTGGGAAATTTTATTTCAAAGGTTAAAGGGTGGAACATCAATATAACTTGTTTCTACATTTATTTTATTTGATAACACACTATTTTATGCAGGCACTCAAATAAAGGTCTACGTCATGTTGTGAGGAAACTTTATTTGGAATCAGGAACCCAAATATAAATTCAGTGGAAGTGGTCAACAAACAGAGATAGTAGAAGGCAACGAGTGATTAACTCCCACTAAGATTTACTATTAACTAATAGTAAGAGCGTAAGAAATAAGCTAGTTTAGTTAAAATTAACTGCATAAGCAGGAGGCATAGATATTATTGCTATTACTTGAATGATAAAGAAATGCCTTTTGAATGCCACATACGAAGATATTAATTATTCCACACTGACAGGGTCAATATAAAGGGTGATGTATGTAAAAAATAATTTAACTGTTGCACTACTCGAGGTATAAAATTAGTAACAAAGGGCACTGAATGTGATGGGTTACAGTCCCTGGAGGGACTTGAAAAACGAATCTTATGTATGATTTACAGGCCTCCAAACACTGGTAGAGATTGCAGTAAACTGCTATGGGGCGAAATTCATAAGGCAGATGGATACGAAAATGGTGTATTAATAGGAGATTTTACCTTTATACAAATTGATTGGAGTATTTTGACAGGAAATCTTAAGTCTACCGACTTTATATAATCCAGGATTTTTTATAAAACAGTTTATGACAGAACTAACTAGAGGAAACAACTTGCATGATTTTGTTCTTGCCTGGAAAGAATTAATAATTAATAATCGTGAGGGAAATGAGAAGCTTGGGGACAGTGATCACAAATCACTCAGATTCAATAAATTATGGAAATACCTAAATAATTATAAAAAGGCATTATCCCTGACTTCTGCTTCGCCGATTTCATAGGACTGAGATATTACCTGGGTGGGGTGAACTGATGTGATGTGACTGGTCATAATCCTGTTGGTCAGGTAGGTGTTGATGGTTGCCTACATGACATTTTTGTAAGTATAGTACAAGTCACCCCGAGTACCTATGTTTCATATATGGAAATTAGATCAAACAAAAATAGATAAACAATAGTTCAAAGCATCCCATAGGTAGAAAAAGAGGCATTAATAAAAAAGGGAGTTGGGCACTAAAGAAATCAATATATTGAATTCAAGAGTGAAATAAAAAAGGAGGAATATGAAAAGCCAAAAAAAATTATGAAGTTAAAGTCTCAAGGGATTCGAAGATTAACCCAAAATATTTGTTTCAGGATTACTATAGGAGTAAAATTTGGGCCACGATAGGCCCACTTAAAAGTTGCTCAGGTCAGCTCAATAAGAGTGACAAAGAAATTTGCACACTCTTCAACACTTATTTCCTCTAAGGGTTTTATGAAGGAAGATACAAGAGAAATTCAAGAAATATAAAATTATGTAGATCAAGATGAAAATAAGTTGTGCACGATCAAAGTCACTAGTTACAGTACTGTAAACTAATTGGGACAGCAGTAAATGTTTTGATTCTCTGATATGTCTTAGTCACCGTTTATATTAATGTAGCTTGGGTTCATTTCTTTTCAGAAGAGTTTCCTACCGACTTCTGGCAACCATAAAGCTGTGGTGTTACCTTGCAACTCTCGTCAATGTTACAAATTACGGTTGTTGTATAAGGCTATTCGTGCAAGCTCGCCAAATTCTTCCCTTCAGTTCATGATTACTGCTGAAATTCATGATGGATGTTACACCTAGGACGCGAGCAAGTGTTGTAGCTCTTAGAAAACATGCCAATTTGACAATTCAGACAGATCTCCGAAAATTTGAGACTAGCAAAGTCAACTGTTGGTAGGACTCTGAAGAGATCTGCCAAAGCGTGTACAATGCTTATAAAAGCAAAGGGTAGCCCTATCTCTTATTAAGTCAATTATCTATCATATCATTGCCTTGTATTTTTCAAATAAACATTATTTTTTCCAAATAAATGTCTTATTTCATCACTGTCCAAATTAATATGCACAATACTGAACATGGCACTTAGACAAATAGTTAGAATATAATCTAACAAATTCCCGGGGCCTGATGAACTGTTCTCAAGGGTTTTAAAGGAATGCAAAGAACAACTTAACAAACTATTGGCTAGTGCTTTCAAGATATCACTACTAACTGGCAAACTATTGGCTAGTCTTTTCAAGATATCACTACTAACTGGCATAGTGCAAAATAAGTAGAAAATGGCAAATGTGATGCCTATCTACAAAGCAGGAAATAGATCATTAGTTACTAATTATAGACTAATCAGCCTAACCTTCATTGTGAGATAATTGATAGATACAATAATGACGAGGCTAATCGAAGCCACCTTCAAAGATATAAATTAATCAAAGAATCTCAGCACGGTTTTAACTAAGGGAATTTCTGCCTTACGAATTTACTAACTTTTACATCAAGGTATTTGAGGAGGAAGATCATGGTAATGAATATCTTACTGTGAATTCGGACTTCAATAAGGCTTTTGATGGAGTTCCACATCAGACGTTGTTGAGAAAAGTAGTGGCATACGGAACTGAAGGAGAAATTTCTTCTTGAATAGAGGCGTGGTTGACAGATAGGCAACAGAGAGTTTGCTTAAGTGGAGGGAAATCAGAGTGGAAACGCGTCATAAGCGATGCTCTACAGGGTAAGTGTTGGGTCCCTTGTTGTTCATAATATACATGAACGACATAGACGCGGGAATAAATAGCGACAAAAACAAGTTTGCCGATGACACCGAAATAGGCCGTCTTATCCTAAATAATGTAGATCATAATAAATCACTCTGCGAAAAAGATTTAGGAGTTATTGTTAGCTGTATCTAAAACCAAGAAAACAGTGCATAAGTGTTTATAATAAAGCAAATAGAATTCATGGCTTCATATCATAACAGGAGTCTTCAGGTTATTCTTCAACTCTGTATATCGTTGGTTAGGCATCACTTACGCCGCACTGGTCTGATCACCGTATTTCAAAATGGGCATAAATGCGCTTGAACACGTACAGAGAAGATAACAAAACTGATCCCATGTATCAGAAATATATCCTACGAGGATAGACTAAGGGCCCTGAATCTTCATTCTCTAGAAAGGCGTAGAATTGGAGGGGATATGATTGAGGCGTATAAATGGAAAATAGGAATAAATAAGGAAGATGTAAATAACGTGCTATAAATATCTAATCAAGCCAGGACTCACAGCAATGGGTTCAAATTATACAAAAACATAGATTTAGAAAGGATAAAAGAAAGCATCAGTTCGGTAATAGAATTGTGGATGACTGGAGCAAACTTCCGGGTAGGGTCATTGAAGATGAAGCCTTGTGTGGCTTTAAATTTTTTTTATACAGTTTCATAAGTAGGTGTGGGTTGAACATGCTTACCATGGACTAGTAGGCCTGCAGCAGTGCTCTATCCTTCTTAATGAATGTGACTTGAACCTGCCTAGGATGATCAATAGGCATGTTGTAATGCCTCTTTTGTTCTTTTGTTTTTATACGCAAAATAATTTAGTATAATTGAAACGTCAGATTTTCTTGTTGTGTGTGTTGAATACATTTATCTGTAAATATGTTTGTAATAATACAGTTTTTGTATTTACACTTTATCCTGGTTACCTTTTACATAGGAAAGATGGTATGTAAATTGCCAAACATATAATATGACTATTAAATTTATTAAAATGTTTCGAAATATCTTATACAGTATTTAAGGGTTCGATCAACCTAGGAGATTTAAAAACACTGGCAATGCAAAAAAAATTTTTTACTTGTTTTTAAGAGAGATGAATGTGATGAAAATTCCAGGGACTCCAAATTATAAAAAAAATGTTTATTACATTTACAAATTGACCCCCCCCTCACACACACACACATACGTAGGGGCAAAGTGCAAGGAGGCAGAGGAACAGTTTATACCCAGAGGAAAAAGATTAAACGGGAAGGCCAGAAAGAGCCCCTGGTTTACCCAAAGGTGCAGGGAGGCAAAGACCAAGAGTGTCAGAGAATGGAAAAGGTACAGAAGGCAAAGAACCCAAGTAAACAAAGAGATTAGTAGAAGAGCTAGAAACGAGTATGCACAGGTACGGAGGGAAGCCCAGAAACAGTACGAAAATGACATAGCATCGAAAGTTAAGTCCGACCCGAAACTGATGTACAGCCACATCAGAAGGAAGACAACAGTAAAGGACCAGGTGATAAGGCTGAGGAGAGAAGATGGGGAACTCACAAGTAGCGATCAAGAGGTATGTGAGGACCTCAACTTGAGGTTTAAGGAAGTATTCACAGTGGAGGAAGCAAGGCAGCTGGGTAGACAGGATGGGGTGCGTCACCAACAAGGGATGTATCAAGTGCTAGAGGGCATACACACAACTGAAGAGGAGGTGAAGCAGTTACTCAGTGACCTTGATACCTCAAAGGCGATGGGTCCGGACAACATCTCCCCGTGGGTTCTTCGGGAAGGAGCTGAGGTACTGAGTGTGCCACTTACCATAATATTCAACACATTCCTTGAAAATGGGCAGTTACCTGAGGTATGGAAGAAGGCCAACGTAGTCCCCATTTTTAAAAAAGGAGACAGAAAAGAGGCACTAAACTATAGACCGGTATCACTTACATGTATAGTGTGCAAAGTCCTGGAGAAAATCATCAGGAAAAGAATGGTGGAGCACCTCGAGCTGAACAGGATAATAAACACCAGGCAGAACGGATTCCGGGAAGGCAAATCCTGTGTAACAAACCTCCTAGAGTTCTATGATAAAGTAACAGAGGTAAGGCAAGAGAGAGAAGGGTGGGTTGATTGCATTTTCCTGGACTGCAGGAAGGCCTTCGACACAGTTCCTCACATGAGATTAGTAAAGAAGTTGGAAGAACAAGCACGTATAACAGGAAGGGCACTGGAATGGATCAGGGAATACCTCACAGGGAGGCAACAACGGGTCATGGTGCGTGATGAGGTATCACAGTGGGCGCCTGTGACGAGCGGCGTACCGCAGGGGTCAGTCCTAGGACCAGTGTTATTCTTGGTATATGTAAATGACATGACAGATGGGATAGACTCAGAAGTGTCTCTGTTCGCAGATGATGTGAAATTAATGAGGAGAATCACATCGCAGGAGGACCAAGCAGGACTTCAAACAGACCTGGACAAGCTTGACATCTGGTCTAGCAAATGGCTTCTCGAATTCAATCCCACCAAATGCAAAGTCATGAAGATCGGAGAAGGGCAAAGAAGACCGCTGACAGAGTACAGGCTAGGCGGACAAAGGCTACAAACCTCGGCAAAGGAGAAAGACCTTGGGGTGAGTATAACGCCAAGCACGTCTCCAGAGGCACACATCAACCAGATAACTGCGGCAGCATATGGGCGACTGGCAAACTTAAGATTAGCGTTCCGTTACTTTAACAAGGACTCGTTTAAGACACTGTACACCGTGTACGTCAGGCCCATACTAGAATATGCAGCACCAGTCTGGAACCCACACCTGGTCAAGCACGTAAAGAAACTAGAGAAAGTGCAAAGGTTTGCGACAAGGTTAGTTCCACAACTCAGGGGTCTGTCCTATGAAGAAAGGCTGAGGGAAATAGGACTAACAACACTGGAGGAAAGAAGGGTCAGAGGAGACATGCTAACGACATACAAAATACTGCGGAATCGACAGGTAGACAGTGACAGGATATTCCAGAGGAACACAGAAACAGGGACACAACTGGAGCTGAAGACTCAGATGAGTCAAGGAATGTTAGGAAGCATTTCTTCAGCCACAGAGTAGTCAGGAAGTGAATAGTCTAGAGAAGACATAGTGGAGGCAGGAACCATTCACAGTTTTAAGACGAGTATGATAAGCCATGGAGCAGGAGAACAGATCCAGTAGCGGCAGCGCAGGGGGGGCCAGGGCTGAGTCTCGACCTGCAACCACAATGGTGAGTACAATTAGTGTGTACACACATAGATAAGGTGACAGAGACAGGATGTTCCAGAGATGAGACCAGCAGCAAGGGTCTTGAGTTGAAGACTCAGATGAGTCAAGGATGTTAGGAAGTATTTTTAGTCATAGAGTTGTCAGGAAGTGGAATAGCCTAGAAAGTGACGTAGTGGAGGCAGGAACCATACATAGTTTTAAGACGAGGTTTGATAAAGCTCATGGAGCAGGGAGAGAGAGGACCTAGTAGCGATGAGTGAAGAGGTGGGGCCAGGAGCTATTTCCTTCGAGTATTACACATCAGCACTGAAAGATGACCAGGCGATGTATTTTCCAGTTACTGCACATAGCCCAACGAAGTTTGTGTCAACACAATATTAACCCCTGAAATATTCCATTCATTTCAGACGACTCATCAGCAAGTGACAATTAATGCCGCATTTTTATCAGAGAAAGTTACTAAACCCGTAAGTGGCATGAAAGGCATTCAGATAGCATACAAGCAAGAGGAAGATAAGTTTGATCAAATATAAGTAGCAACACGGCCTCTGCACAGTCCATTAAATATGCCAACCTTCTTCTAAGTTCGATACAAGAGTCCTAAAATTCTGAAGCCGATCAGAGGACCTTTCTCCACCTGTCTCACCGAAACCAATATGGGAATGGCTTTTGTAGCATTGTGCATAGATCACCAACATATACCAATAATTCCATGAATTTTGTCCTATATACATTAAACATTTGTGGATAATTTGAAACCTATCGAATGAGCCATTCACGAGTAATAAATAAAAATTTGAGTGAAAACAAACGAAAACATTGCTGAGAATGTTCAGATAGATAGGAAATGCTCCCATTCGTAAATCTTTAAATCGCTATAAAACCTCGAATTATATTTATTTCCAGTTTGCTTTTGTCATTTATATATTTGATTTAAAAGTCTCTACAATCCTGTATACAAATATTTAATTTTGATTATTAAAATAACCAGTTTAAAAAAAATGGCAAAAATAAAAATTTGGAACCAGCAGAGCCAAGTACAAATAAAAATACTTTAACTTTAAGTGTTTGAAACTGATTAGAAGAAGCATTCTCTAGTTATTACCCCGGAAATATTTTTTTTAAAAATATTGACAAATTAAAATTTACATGGCGCAGATTGAAAGACAAGCTGTGATTTAAAAGTTTGAAGAGGATCAGAAAAGGCATTTTCTAGTTATAGAATGGATTCCAACGAATACAAATGTTTTGTACTGTTTTATTACATATTCAAATTTGCCTGCACACAAACGAAACACAATAGGTACTATCCTGGTTCAAGTTGAATTAATCATTAAATATTGAAGCAGTTCAGAAGAGATCAAAAATTTCAACGTGATCTAAAGAGAATAAAAAATCAACACTATATTATACATAAAAAGGACAAATCTGCACTTTCATGACGAAATTCCACCCTCTGTCGTCGTTATATATATATTTTAGCATCGTTTTTGAATGAAGTTGCAGCACCGATAGTTTTGTAACCCGAGCCATTCCAGGAGGAACGGAATGAGCTCAACAAGTTTGGTCATAGGCCATGTGAATATACCAATTTTTCCAAGAATTTTGTTATTGTTTCCTTGCGTAAGCGTTTAAAATTTGAAGCTTATTGGTTGAGGTGTTACTGAGTTACGAGCGAAATAAAATCGAGAACTTGGGGAAAAAAAAAATATAGAACAATAAAAATTCATTCAATATCGTAACGGTATCCCTTTAGGGATACCTAAGAACATTAATAATGAAGATTGAGACACTTATCCCTTCAGGGATACCCAAGAACATTAATAATGAAGATTGAGACACTTATGCAACATATGGGAATCTTTATTGAAGAAAAGTTTCGTTACACAGTGGCTTCATCAGTCCAATACAAAGTAGAATGGTGAAGAACAGGAGGAGTTTGAGGTGGTCAGTCCCTCAGCCTTGAGTCGATGTTATCAGTCCATCAATCTTGAAAAGTGTACGAATGTTTAAGAATGGTCTTGAATGTACACATAAGTTTTAGACATATAATATAATTTTATTTACTTGGGATAACCAAACACCGAGAAACACTGACTTATTTCTGATGTGAAGAGACATTCCACAATTATTTCACGGAAACCAAATTTAATGATAAAACTGGCATATTATAACATGCAATACCTAACATGAAGAGATTTTTTTTTTCATTAAAAGTCAGTGCTAAAAGTTTATAGCAGACATTTTTTTTTTTTTTTTAATTTATTTCTCAGAATCAAACAAAATTTCTGCCTACGCAGCCTAAACCCATGAAACGCTCGGTCATTTCTTACGATGTTTAACCCACAGAAAAAGTAATGCCATTCAAAATTGTTATATTTTAATCAGAGAAGAAACTGATAATTTACCGCGTGTGACATGGAAAGCATTCAAATTCGATTCACATAAATGTAAGATAATTCCCATTCCTTGAATCAAGAGCCCTTACTAGCATCAAGGGGGAAAACAATGCAATATGGTTTAATATGTTTTCGCTGTCAGTGGCAAATAGGCCGATTAGAGGAGCTTTTGTCCAGTAATCACACGGAAACAAAAATATTGGAATGGTCTATGTATCACTATGCATAGAGCAGCTATGCATGAAAATATTTCAATGAATATTACCCGAAATACATTACACAAATATTTTAATTTTGAAAAGAATCGAATAAGGTATTTTCAAGTTAAGAGCAAAATAAACTCGTAAAGCTGAATTAAAATTAAGGATACCTCACATTATAATAATAATAATAATAATAATAATAATAATAATAATAATAATAATAATAATAATAATAATAATAATAATAATATTATTATTATTATTATTATTATTATTATTATTATTATTATTATTATTATTATTATTATTATTATTATTAATTATTATTATTATTATTATTATTATTATTATTATTATTATTAATAATGAAATTTATAATCATAAGAACAATTGCATTAATAATTGTAATGAGAATAATAATAAGTTAAAATATTCAAAATAATAACAGAAAAACCATAATAATAATAGTAATAATAGTAATAATATTTTAATTAAAATTATTGTATTTTGTTATTATTTTTATTAGTAGCAGTATTAGTATTAATATAATTAAAAATTAATTATCTGACTGAATTATCCCATATTAAGTAATAAATATATATTTCAGAGGTTAATGCAGGTTGTCAAGTATCTCCTGCTTGAGTGAAGTGACTTTCTTCATGCTGCTACACGATGAGAAAACAGAATCATAAAGGGTAGGAATCCTCCCCCTTGCACTTTACTTGAAGACACTGATGAGAATGTATTGACCTCGTATATTGTGGATTATCAGCCAGTGTTTCTCTCTGGTCATACTCTTAAGACCATGAATTGTCCCCAACTCTTCCTCAGTACGTACTTGAAACCTAAGATTTTAAAGTATGACACACTGTCTGGGAAAGACTGACAGAGGCAGCAATAAATGTTATGCGGAATTATCTGTTCTTAATTGCCAGTAGGCCTTCTTGCCTGTGTGAGGCAGACCCACTGCTATATCATTCAGACATTCAGGCTGCAATAGGATGATTTTTTTTTCACCAAGCAATTCTGTGACATAGCTTTACCGCAGGTGACACTACTGTGTCGCCCCAGCACCTCGTGAATCTTTATATGTTCATTTTTTTTTCTTCTGCGAGTAACATGTTATGAGTCACAAATTTGTAATGACATAATTGCTAACAAATCACAGAACGGGTGAGCCATGATTCCATGAACCAGTGGAAAGAAAACTGGCCTGTTTCTGGCCTCTGGTCTATAACTCACTACCTCTCTTATGACACCAGTTTTTTTTTTTAAACTGGTCAGTTGTCCAGACTGAAGAGACTGCTTGAATATTTTGGCTCGAGTCACATAGATGGTTTGTCTGGTCCGTTTGTTACGTCTAATTCATTTATTATTTTCTCTTCTCTTTCTTCTTCCTGCTCTTCTTTCCTAATACTTCAGTCTTCTATTCATCTATTTGGGATAACTTTTATTTGACCTAATTTTTATCTAGGTTGAGAACATTGTACATAATTAGACATAGTATGTGCAACATCTGGGCAACTTTACTTGTAGACATTAATCCATCCAGTAGGTTTATCAGTACAATACACAGGCATAACGTAATTCGTTCACGTTATTTGTGGTATTACTACTATTTGTAAATAATATTTTAAGGATGGAACAAAATAGAATGACTTGGAGAGCGTATACACCTGTAGTGGAAGGAAGGCAGCATAGGGGTCGGCCTAGCAAACGTTGCAGGGAGGGGGTAAAGGTGGTTTTGTGTGCGAGGGGCTTGGACTTCCAGCTAGTATGAGTGAGCGCGTTAGATAGGACTGGAGACAAAATGTTTTATAGGACTTGACGTGCTGTTGGAGTGTGAGCAAGGTAACATTTATGAAGGGATTCAGGGAAACTGGCAGGCCGGACTTGAGTCCTGGAGATAGGAAGTATACAGCTGAGTGTTAATGTTGCAGTTTTATAACTGTAGTGTAAGCACACCACTGGCAAGACAGTGATGGAGTGAATGATGATGAAAGTTTTTCTTTTTTGGGCCACCCTGCCTTGGTGGGAAACTGCCAACATGTTATTAAAATAATAAAAAATATTTTCGTCTGTATCTTTGCCCTTTTCATTTTCAGAAGTTTTGTTGCATTTATCTTTACCCAAAGTTAATTGTTGAAGGTTAATCTTCAACAGTTCAACTCAATTGTTTTTGGCATTCAACAAAATATCTGCCTTTTATCCCCCAAATACACATACAAAAATTGGGATATTTGAAAAATCTCATCATCGGCTTGTAAACCATTCATTGTTCTAAGTTCATTGTGAAAATCCTTTCAATCCGTTCATTATTAATGGTGCAGTGACAAGAAATACGACAATAACTTTCTTCTGAGTTAATCGTTAATCGACGAAATCCACGCATAGCTGATTACTTGAGGACAAAAAATCGAGGAAATTGCGCTATTTTTGAGTCTTTGCATATGATACAGACAGTTTTCTCTAGTGGTAGTGACCCAGAGACCAGAGAGTGTGTAATATAATACTCTATGATTTTGCAACAATAAGCCTCGACCGCTCCATATGTCATTTTTTATTAATTTCGGCGTATTTATTATGCTTCTATGTTATTTATCTTATGTGTAATATCATTTTCCAATAAATGTCCTGCTCTTAACGGGGCCACCAACAATATTCCATTATACTCTGTTGAAAGTTCTCGTTATTCACCACGTCATGTCCCTGGCTGTCATTAATTTGGTGTTATTGTGTTCGTTGAGAGAAATGACGGCTGACACAATTACTCCAAAGTCTTTCACGTGTTCCATTCGTTATATTTGACGATCCTTTGAGTTTTGTAAACTGTTTACCTTTTGAGATTTTCATTCTTTCTACACCTAAGCAGCTGGAAGTTATCATCAGTGAACGTCATGATGTTCTTCACTGCCCATAAGAAAACACTGCTTATATCTTCCTGCAGTTTTTCAGTCTTTTACCAAAGTGACTCCCATGCTTATTTTAGTGCCATCTGCAAATGATGATTCAAAATTGTGTCAAGTGTTATTATCTATGTCTACTGTGAGGATAAGAAACAGTAAACGTGGCAAGACAGTGTCTTGTGGTACTGAACTTTTTACTTCACTGATGCTGAATTTTACTGTTTACTACCACTCTTTGTATTCGTTATGTTAGAAACCAAAATATTAATCTCCCTACCATCCCAGTTATGCCTATGGTCCTCATGTTGTGAGAAATCACCCTACAATAGCATATGCCAAGCAATTTGCAATATATGTGTATCATACATCGATGATTTTTTTCAGTGCCTCCGTAATTCTGTCGAAGTGGTTTAGCAGTTGTTATAGGCATGATCCTCCACACCTTTCCCACCAACTCAAGACATTCTCCTCAACTGCACCTGCATTCCATGAAGACTCCCATCAGTCCCTAAAAAAAGACCCCTCACCCTCCCCCTGCAGTAAACGCATATTCATCTTCCAAAAACTTTCATATCGTCTATTCCTTCACTCCCATTCCACATCCACCAATACACCACAATGGTCCGAAAACCCAATATCTAACGCTGACACCCGCACCATAGCAATCTCCTTTGTTACGTAAACGCGGTCTAACCTGGCCGCAGAGCCTCTCCTTACAAGTATGTGTTCTACCCTCCACCCATCTCCCCTTACCACATCAAAAAACCCCGCCTCTCCCAACGCATCCCGCAACACTCCAAGCACACATTCCGCTCCTCTAGGTTCAACATCCTTCTTCCGTATTACACAGTTCCAATCCCCACCCAGGATAGTAATCACTGGTAAACCTCGCAAGTGGTATATCAAAACCTCCCTCACAAAAATCCTCCTCTACATGTCGACTACTCTCTGCAGGCATGTAGATTCCCATGAAACAAACCCGATTTTTCCCCAATACCCCGTCCACCCTCGACATATGCCCCCCACCCTCCTCCCATGCTAAAACCCGGACGGGTCTGGACCCTTTAACCACCACAGCTGCCCCACCCTTTAATCTCCCCGAGCTACCTGAAAAAACCTGATAACCTCTCAGTCTCAATTCGTGCCCACACTTAAAATTATGTTCTTGCATAAGAACATAAGAAAGAAAGAACACTGCAGCAGGCCTACTGGCCCATGCGAGGCAGGTCCAAGTCTCCCACCGGCTTAAGCCAATGCCCCGATTCAGCCAGGTCAGGTTACATTCACTTAGGGAAGGAGCACGGCATCTGACCTAGTAGCACAAGCTAGTCAGGACCAACTCACATCCACCCGCACCCACTCATATATTTATCTAGCCTATTTTTAAAACTACACAACGTTTTAGCCTCTATAACTGTAATCGGGAGTTTGTTCCACTCATCGACAACTCTATTACCAAACCAATGCTTTCCTATATCCTTCCTGAATCTGAATTTATCCAACTTAAAGCCATTGCTGCGTGTCCTGTCAATACTAGATATTTTTAGCACGCTATTTACATCCCCTTTATTTATTCCTGTTTTCCATTTATACATTTCAATCATATCCCCCCTAATTCTATGCCTTTCTAGAGAGTGCAGATTCAGGGCCCTCAGTCTATCCTCATAGGCAAGATTTCTGATACATGGGATCAACTTAGTGATCCTCCTTTGTACGTTTTCCAGAGCATTTATATCCATTCTGTAATACGGTGACCAAAACTGTGCAGCATAATCTAGATGAGGCCTAACCAAGGATATATAGAGTTGAAGAACAACCTGAGGACTCCTATTATTTATGCTTCTTGATATGAAGCCAAGGATTCTGTTCGCTTTATTGCGAACACTTATGCACTGCTGTCTAGGTTTTAGATTACTGCTAACCAGAACTCCTAAATCCTTTTCGCAATCAGTAGTATTAAGATCTACATTATTTAGTTTATATGTGGCATGGTTATTGTCCTGTCCAATATTTAGAACTTTGCATTTATCTATATTAAACTGCATCTGCCACTTCTCCGACCACTGCATCAGTCTATTCAGATCTTCCTGGAGTGCTATAATGTCCTCATTTGAATGAATTGGACGGCCTATTTTGGTGTCATCGGCAAACTTGCTTATGTCGCTATTTATTCCCTCATCTATGTCGTTTATGTAGATTGTGAACAACAAGGGGCCCAATACCGACCCCTGTGGAACACCACTCGTGACGCTTCCCACTCTGATTTCTCTCCATTTATGCAAACTCTCTGCTGCCTATTTGTCAACCATGCCTCTATCCAGGAAAAATTTCTCCTCCTATTCCGTGTGCCTTAATTTTCCTCAATAGTCTCTGATGTGGGACTCTATCAAAAGCCTTACTGAAGTCCATATACACAATATCATATTCATTACCATGATCTACCTCCTCAAACACCTTAGTGAAAAAGTTATTAAATTTGTAAGGCAGGAACGCCCTTTTATAAAACCGTGCTGAGATTCGTTGATTAATTTATGCTTTTCAAGATGGCTGCGAATTGCCTCGGCAATTATTGATTCCATAAATTTTCCCACTATGGAGGTTTGGCTTATTGGTCTATAGTTCGAAGCTAAGGACCTGTCACCTGCTTTGAAAATAGGTATTACATTTGCCATTTTCCACTTATCTGGCACCATGCCAGTTTGCAGTGATATGTTGAAAAGATTAGCCAACGGTTTGCTAAGCTCCTCTTTACATTCCTTTAGAACCCTTGCATACAGTTCATCAGGGCCTGGGGATTTGTTAGGTTTCAATTTATCTATTTGTCTAAGGACCATGTCACTTGTGACCCTAATCGTGCATAGTTTACTATCATCCTGTTCTACATAATTAATTATTTCTGGAATATCGCTAGTATCTTCCTGTGTAAAAACTGAGAGGAAGTAAGTGTTAAACATTCTACACATTTCCTTATCACTGTCGGTGAGCTGACCTGAGTAACTTTTGAGTGGGCCTATCTTGTCCCTAATCTTACTTCTGTATACCTGAAAAAATCCTTGATTCGCTTATATATGCCTCTCTTTTGACCGATGAAATGTTTTAATCTATTTTTCATCCATTTAGGATAATTTTTGTTTGATCTGATTTCCCTATTAGGAACATAAGTTGTCTGAGCAGCTAGAACTATTCTCTGGAAAACGTCATATTGGCAATCACCACCTACCTGACCCACTGTCAGGTCATTCCAGTTCAGCCTACCCAGGTAATTTTTCAGTCCTATGAAATCAGCCAGGCGGAAGTCTGGGACAGAGACTTGATTTCCATTAGTAGGGTAATTCCATGATATATTAAAACTGAGTGATTTGTGATCACTTTCCCCAAGCTCATCATTAACCTCAAGATTATTAACTAGCGTTTCCCTGCTGGCAAGAACCAAGTCTAGCAGGTTATTTCCTCTAGTTGGTTCTGTCACCAACTGTTTCAAAAAACAATCCTGAATCGTATCAAGAAAGTCACTTGACTCTAAATTTCCTGTCAAATTGCTCCAGTCAATTTGTCTAAAGTTGAAATCTCCCATTAGCACAACATTTTCGAATTTCATCCCATAGAAGTTTACTGCACTCCCTATCAAGATTTGGGGGGCTGTAAATCACACCCAAAATAAGTTTTACACGGCCCTCAAGAAGCTGTAACCAAACAGATTCAGTGGCTGACGCTTCTAATTTTATATCTTGTCTAACACAACAATTTAAACTGTCTCTGACGTACATCGCTACTCCACCACCCTTCCTGTTGACCCTATCAATGTGGAATAATTTATAGCCTTGTATGTGACATTCAGAAGGCAACTCTCTATCTTTCAGATTGAGCCAGGTCTCAGTTATAGCAACAATATCTATGTTTCCTGCACTTGCAATTAATCTTAGCTCATCTATCTTATTTCTTACACTCCTGCTATTAGTATAGTAAACCTTAAGGGAGCTAGTCTCTTGTTTCCCCCTGCTGTCTCCCTTTGTTTGGTGACCTGATCCATTGCCCTTATTTGTAACTTTATGATGACTGTCTTTTATACACTTACTGTTTTCAGCCCTAGTGTTGCAAACTGACTGTTCCCCACACACACCCATACCTCTATCATCTATCAGTTTAAAATCCTAGGCATGTCAGCAATGGCCCTCTCAATCGAGTTGGCAAGTGCTTCCACCCCTGTCCCAGAGAGATGTACCCCATCCCTTGCATACATATCATGTTTGCCATAAAAGTTGTCCCAGTTGTCAATGAATGGGATTGCAAGTTCCTTGCAGTATCTGTCTAGCCAGAAATTTGCACCAATTGCCCTAGACAACCATTCATTTCCCACTCCCCTTCTAGGCAAGATGCTACATATGATTGGGACCCCTCCCTTGGACTTAATTAGCTCTATAGCTGACCTGTACTTATCTAGCAACTCTTCTCTCCTACCCTTCCCAATATCATTTCCACCAGCACTGAGACAGATAATGGGCTTGTTCCCATTACCTGACATGATATTATCCAACCTGTTGACTATGTCTCCAACACCAGCTCCAGGGAAGCACACCCTCTCTCTCGCCCTCTTATTCCTGTTACAGAAAGCACGGTCCATATATCTTACCTGCGAGTCACCTACCACAAGAATTTGCTTACCTCTATTAGCAGGGGAAGTAGTACCTTTACCTTCACTGGCCACTGGAGTACACTCATCCTGAAGAACAGAGAAGCGATTTCCTACCTTCAAATTTTCTCTCTTAACTTTCCTTATTTTGATGTTCCTGCCATTACTGGGAACCACTTGCCACTTGTAGCAGGTGCTGGACTGCACCTCACTCCTGGTAGCCCTTTCCTCCTTCCCCCCTTTACCCTCCTCGCAGGTAGTGGCTGACTGCACCTCACTACTGGTATCCCATTTCCCTCCACCACTCCAGCCACTTCACTCCCACTTCCAACGCCAAATTGTCTCAAAACAAAGTCCACCCAACTACGTTTGACCTCTGCTTTGAGGCCATTCAACATTAATAGTTAAACACTTGAAAAAATCGAAGAGGGCTTTCCTCTGTGTTTCCTAGGTACAACACTCTTGAATGACCTTACTTTTTCCCTTACTCTCCTCCCTCCCTGATCCCCCTCCCTCACCTGTAACCCCCCCTGCCCTCTCGTTGTCACCTCCACCCACGCCTTCTTGCTTGTACGCTGTGCTGGCATAAGGACATCATCATCCGATGTCCCTCCTGACCTTTTCCTCGATTCTCCTCCTACCTCCATCTCACCTTGCTCACCAACACTATGCACCACAGCCTCCACCTTCTGCACCTGCAACCTGCCTTCCCCAGCACCCAACCTTCCAGTATCCTGCCGAGGTGTAGCCTCCTCTACCCATAGATCCCCGTCAACCACAGAGGGGACCACCTCCTCAGGAGTGTCCAGAATCTCCCGCAACTCCTTCTGTAGTGGTGCCGGCAAGTCCACATGCAGGTCACCCACCTCCACAGATCCATCTTCCTTCATAGAATCATCAACCGCCTGAACACTCAACACCTCAGGAAGCGTGACACATCGCTCCCCTACACCATCTACCACATCACAACATCTATCCTTGCCTGCCACTTCCACAAGCGCAGGTGTCGGCTCCTCCAGATTTACAGGCACCTCAGGTACCTTTATAACAGACGTTTTTGTGTCATGGCTCTGCTGCAACCTGCCACCATGTGATCATATGCCCCACACAACCTGCATGTCTGTCTTTGACCAGCATAGGTGACAAAGACCTGCGTCCGGAATTCCTCCAGTACAACGTAAGATGGGATGGGCCACCTCAAGGTCATTTTCAGAGTGAAGGAATCTTCAGGTAAACCTGCATAAATTCCCTCCTTCCAATGTCCCACCGTTGTTGTATGCACCACCCCTTAGCTCCGGAACTAACCTTGTTGCAAACCTTTGCACTTTAATTTCTTGACGTGCTTGACCAGGTGTGGATGCCAAACTGGTGCTCGGAAAAACATGCAACACAATTACATAGAAACTACCCCAAAGAATTTATGACAGAGTTGTAATATATAGACGTTCAATATTGCTATCCTAATCCTTGAAAGCGCATGATGTGATGAAAATTGGTTGTGCACCCTTGGCTAGTTGGTTGGTTAATGGAACTGAAAGACTATCGACTACAAGAGGGTCATTAACTCGCGGTAACCTTTTCACCCCCAGAGGAGAATGCATTAATACTTAAAATAGTTTACTCTGAGCATCTAGACGCTGATATAAATAGGGTATATGTCTTGTGTCTGTGTCCTTAGTTAAGATTAATGGTTAATGATGACTACACGAGAGTTAATAAGGCTGCAACAAGAATACTTTAATCCATTAGAAAGGGATTAGAATAAACTCTAAGTATATATACGATGTGAGAAATAGATGTGTAATGTGGATGTGTAATGGAGTTAATTTAGTTAAAAACCTATCGACCACAGGAGTTATTAAGACAACAAGAATACCTTAATCCCTAAACAGGAAGTAAACTATCAGCAAATAGAAGCTGACAGACATTTACCTTTCAGTGGATATATCCCATGTATATCCTCGCCCTATTGTCTCTTATTCATTATCCTGAATTTTCATAAGTCACTATGTTTGTCTTTATCGGATTATCCGATATATACCTGCAAATATATGCCTACATATATTATGTAGGCATGTGTGCAGTGCATGCCTATATAATATATGAACCCTCAAGTTCTATGACAAAATTTCTATTTATATTTGTAAACCATTTCTTCATTACCCTTTACAAAATTTTCGTTGATTTACAGAAGAGGAAATAATATAAGAATCCCATTATACAATAACCGTTTTCTCTACCACCAAACCACAGAAAATGAATTATTTTGGGTAAACAGTGACTCTAAAATACTTTATTAAAATCATATTTTCGAGAGTCATATTTTTAACATCCAGTCTTAGAGACAATAACAAAAATCATGTTGCTTTTATCCTAGATGGCTGATAACACAGGATTTCCTAAAATACCAAAAAGTGTAACTTAATTCCCACTACAGACCAATAGCGCTAACATCCAATATCATAAAAATCTTTGAAAGGGTTCTAAGAAGCAAGATCTCCACTCATCTAGATAACCATCAATTACACAACCCAGGGCAGCATAGGTTTAGAGCAGGTCGCTCCTGTCTGTCCCAACTACTCGACCACTACAACAAGGTTCTGGATGCTCTAGAAGACAAACAGAATGCAGATGTTATATACACAGACTTTGCAAAAGCCTTTGATAAGTGTGACCATGGTGTAATAGCACACAAAATGCGTGATAAAGGAATAACAGGAAAAGTTGGCAGATGGATCTATAATTTCCTAACAAATAGAACACAAAGAGTAGTAGTCAACAGAGTAAAGTCTGAGGCGGCTACGGTGAAAAGCTCTGTTCCACAAGGCACAGTACTCGCTCCAATCTTGTTCCTCATCCTCATATCGGACATAGACAGGGATATAAACCACAGTGCCGTGTCTTCCATTGCAGATGACACCCGAATCTGCATGACAGTGTCCATCCACTATTGAAAACACTGCAAGACTCCAAGCAGATATCAACCAAATCTTTAAATGGGCTGCAGAAAACAATATGAAGTTCAATGATGAGAAATTTAAATTACTCCGATATGGAAAACGTGAGGAAATTAAAATTTCATCGGAGTATAAAACAAATTCCAACCACACAATAGAGCGAAAAACTAATGTCAAAGACCTGGAAGTGATCATGTCAGAGGATCTCACCTTCAAGGACCATAACACTGTAGCAATCGCAACTGCTAGAAAAATGACAGGATGAATAATGAGAACCTTCAAAACCAGGGATGCCAAGCCCATGATGACACTTTTCAGGTCGCTTGTTCTATCTAGGCTGGAATATTGCTGCACATTAACAGCACCTTTCAAGGCAGGTGAAATTGCTGAACTAGAAAATGTGCAGAGAACCTTCACGGCACGCATAACTGCGATAAACCACCTCAATTACTGGGAACGCTTGAAGTTCCTAAACCTGTACTCCCTAGAACGCAGGTGAGAGAGATACATTATTATTATATACACTTGGAAAATCCTAGAGGGATTGGTACCGTAGCTCAGTGTGTAAGCTACGGGATCGAGCTACGGGACACCTAAATGGATACGGCTTTATGTCTAAGTGCTAGAAGGAGGCAGAGAGTGTGCTTTCCTGAGAGTGTTTTCTTATGGAAGGTAATGGGAGCAATCCTATTATATTTCTCAGTGCTGGAGGCAATGATGTTGGCAGATATAGAAGTGAGGACCTGATTACTAGGTAAAAGTCGGCAATAGTGATAATTAGGAAGAAAGAAAGGGCCCTGTAATATATAGCATTTTGTCAAGGAAAGGAGTTGGAAGCGAATGGTTGTCTAGGGCAATTGGTGTTAATGGTACTGCAATTGGTGTTAATGGTACTGTAATTGGTGTTAATGGTACTGCAATGTAAGGGTATTGCAGTACCATTTATAGACAACTGGGACCTCTTCTATGGCAAAAATGACATGTATGGCAGGGATGGGGTTTACTTATCTAGGGTTGGTGTAGGAGCACTGGTCAGTACAGTGGAGGGAGCTGTTAGGGCTTTAAACTAGAAATGGTTAGTGGAATGCTTTTTTTTTGTGAGAAAGCTGTGAGATATGATATGGGTAGGATGAATTCTCAGGGTAGCGATGGGATGAGTTTTAGAAAATTTTGGAAGGCCAGTGGTAATAGGTGATAAAGACAGTAATAGAGATAGTGGAGGAGTATGAATGAACAGGGAGGGAAAAAGAGAAGAGAGGGTTTCTAAATACATATAATAATAATAATATCTTTATTTACTACAAGTACATGTACATGGTATACAGGCCAAGCTGACATCAATGACATACTACTATATAGAAAGTCCCTTGTTATGCTGAGCATTTCGGGCAGATTAGGTCAGTGTCCCAGGATGCGACTCACACCAGTCGACTAACACCCAGGTACCCATTTTACTGATGGGGAACATAGACAACAGGTGTAAAGAAACACGCCCAATGTTTCTGCCCTGGCTGGGAATCGAACCCAGGCCCTCGCCGTGTGAAGCGAGAGCTTTAGACACCAGACCACCAGAGCCCCATTATACAAATAGTCGTAGTGCTAGAAGCAAGATAGACAAGATAAGATTAGTTGCAGGTGGTGGTGACATTGACGTATTTGCCAGAATTTCGAAGTGGTTTAACATGAAGAATCAGGACATGCCTGCTGAATGTCACATTCAGGGCACTATATGTCAAAGAACATTTTAATTGCTGCATCAAAGAAAGATTAAAACTGAAAGAACACACACACAGTCTTGTCTGGGGAGACTTTTCGGACATCCCGTAAATTTGGATAAGGACCAAGGAAGACCACTTTGAGAAGAAATTGTCAAGGCTAAAAGGAACGATAACATAGTAATTGTACGAGACTTAACTTTTGACAAATGAATTGGAGTTCCTTGACTGGAAATCTTGAGTCAAACGACTTCCTGGAAGTAGTTCAGAGGAATTTGGTGCGAGTGACCACAAATCGATTAGCTTTAGTATTGAATAGAAGTATTGTAGTAGGAATAATTCAGTAACAGTCCCTGATTTTCCCATATCAGATTACAATGGGCCTAGAGAACACCTATCATCTGTGGATTTGGGTATCAAAGAGAACTATCAATATGACAGTTTTCTGACCAAAAATGAAAACATTTATTCTGTTTTGATAACTGGGATCGAATATAAATGATCAGAAAAGAAGGAACTATAGGCTCCAATATCTTTCAGGTCACGAGATAAAAAAATACAGACGTATCAAAAGAGGTGAGGGGTCATTGCACATAAAGAGATAGGTCAAAAAAGGAATAAGAAATGCTAAACGGGACTATGAAATTAAAATTGCTAAAGATTCGAAAATAAACCCGAAAGAATTTTTCCAGGTATATGCAAGAAAGGTCAAAGAAAAATTGGGTCCTCTTAAAGGTAACTCTGGACACCTTACTGGAAAGGCAATGAAATGTGCTCGATTTTAATTATATCCTGTTGTTTTTTACACAAGAAGACACAAACGGTATCTCATAATTAATATTTATAGTGGGCCTGAAGAAAAAACAATGTAATTTCACAGTCACTAGGGAAATGGTAATCAAACAAGTTGACCGATTCAAACAAAATATATCCCCGGGCCCTGATGAACTTTTTTCAGGGTTCTTAAGGAGGGCAAAATATGAATTTCGTGAACCATTAACTAACCTTTCTAATATATCTCTTGAAATAAACGTAGTGAATAAGATGTGGAAAATAGGTAAAATAATTCTTATTTTCAAAGCATGGGATAAGTCATTACCGTCAAATTACCACCCAATAAGCCTGACCTTAATTGTAGGCAAATTACTAGTCACTTATGGCTGATATTATAAAGTCATCTTGATAAATATAATATGATCTATAATACTCAGCATGGATTCACTAGGGTCGGTTCCTGCCTTACTAATTTACTGAGTTTTTTCAGTAAAGTATTTAAGGCAGTTGATCATGATAAAGAATACGATATTATTTATTTGGATTTTAGTAAAGCAAAAGACTATTAAAAAAAATGTCAGCTCATGGTATTGGCGGAAATGCCCTGTCATGGACCGAGGCCTGGTTGATCAACACGAAGAAAATTGTATGCATAAATGGGATCAAATCTGAGTGGGGATCAATCACAAGTGGCGTTCCACGAAGATCAGTTTTACGCCCACTGTTGTCCCTGCTATACATTACTGACCATGATGAGGGAATAAGTTATATGAGCAAATTCGCTGATGATACAAAAATAGGCAAGATAATTGATTCAGATGAAGAAGCCACAGAACTTCAGGAGGGTTTAGACAAGCTCATAAAAGATGTTTTAACCTCGTTTTTATCTATATGGGATCACTTCTATTCGGTCTTATTTCTCCTTGTGAATAAAAGTTCGTTGTGCAGCATGTATAACGTCTAGAAAACTGTCATATTAAATATTTTGCTTCGTTTCCCGTCTACACATGATAGGTGTTCTGTGAGCTCATTGTAATCTGCTAAACGAAACTCTGAGATTCTTACTGAATTGTCTTAATTTGCATTCAATGTTAAATGTAATCGATCTGTGGTCGCTCATGCCAAGATGCTCTGTAATCTCCAAATTATTAATAAGGTTCTCCTTGTTGTTAAAGCCTTGGGGTTGAACACTTGTAGTGCTGGAACCTCGAAGGTGAACATTGGTTGTGCTGGAGCCTCGGAGGTGAACACTGGTAGTGCTAGAGCCTCGTAGTTGAACACTGGTAGTGCTGGAGCCTAGAAATTGAACACTGGTACTGCTGGAGCCTAGGAGTTGAACACTGGTAGTGCTAGAGCCTCGGAGTTGAACACTGGTAGTGCTAGAGCCTCGGAGGTGAGCACTTGTAGTGCTGGAGCCTAGGAGTTGAAAACTGGTACTACTGGAGCTTAGGAGATGAATACTGATAGTGCTGAATCCTCGGAGATGAATACTGATAGTGACCAGCTTCTACAAGGTACTGGAGAGGGCAAGAGGAGCAGGAAATGGAGTAGACTCCATAAGCATTAGTAGCAGGAGAGGTACGAACTAAATTACTACGAAGGATGTTAGTTTACCGAAAAGGACTGAAGTAACGCAAGTTATTTTCCCACGTTGGTTCACTCACAAACTATTTTAAGAAGCAGTCTTGAATTACTCGTAGGAAGTTTTATGACGCTTAAATTCCCAGTGAAAGAATTCCAATCAATTTGACTAAAGTTAAAATCCCCTGGAATAACTACGTTATTGTACTTTGAATCAAGCCTTAACAATTTCCTCTTAGATATACAATCTGATATACAACTTGGTGGCCAAGAGGGCATCTTTACAATCTACTCCTTAATTCCTGGCCCATTTCATGGGCATGACCTTCCTCTGGGAAATAATGCCTACCATTAACAATGATTTTACCTGCTGTACCTCATCTGACTCCAGGAAGGTACGATCTTCCTGCCTCTACTTCAAATTCTTAAAGACTACGGTCCTCGTCACCTGCTCCTAGGCTGAAGGACTGATTACCTCATCTCCCACTGTCTTCTGTATAGATTTCTATAATCGTCACTGGATGACGAAACGTCTACAAAGGAAAGATACCCAGATGTTGTAGATGTGTGTAATTAATCATATTGCAAGTTGTTACTGCTAGACTAAAGCTTGAAAAAGGTATCTCTGGCAGTATGGTTTGTTCGGAAATGTCAATAATATATATGAAGTGTGTTGACAGAGACAGGGCTACACACTGGAGCATCATATCTTAGTGTCCAGTCCTTCAGAGACACCTCCATGCAAATCCTACAGGATATGACAAAATACCTCATTGTTAATGATAAGTTATCTGAAATCTTGAGGTTATATCCATATTTTGCATCGACTAGATGAATAAACTTTTTGTGGTAATGTATAAATGTTTAGATTGTATTTCTTACTGTACTGTGTACAGCAACTATATGAAGAAAGTGTAAAAAAAAACATATTTTTAGTGGTAATTAAATATTTTTTGAAAGTGTGTTATTTACTGTATTGTGTAGTATAGTAAGGAATGAAACAGTGAAGTACTGTAAAATGCAAAATGACTAATATTCATTTCTAGTGAAGTAACAATACTCAAGTGAGGTCTGACAAAGATACATTGTGACCTCTGTAATCCTGTTTTTTTCGGCTATTACTCACAGGTGCACAATAAACTAGCTTCTCAGGCGGCACAACTAAGCTTTCCCTGCGTATGGCAGTCGCTCCTGGTACGGGTTTACTGAAAGGAGATATTAGATTTCAGGCTTCACTTAAACACTAAGAGTACGGCACGACGAGAGAGAATATGGAAAGTGGAGGAGGAAAGGAAGAGAAGGTGAAGAGAAAGATTGATCCAAGACCATCAAAGATGACATTAATTTCTTTAACACATGATAAATATTTTCCCTACATGTATATGGTAAAGACAGACCAATGGGCCGATTGAAAGACTATTTTGAGACACAGTGAAGTTGGGGAACATAGAGTTGAGAGATGAGATGATGGGTGTAACGTAGCAGGATGATCATCTCATCAATGATGGATGTAACGTAGCAGGATGATCATCTCATCAATGATGGATGTAACGTAGCAGGATGATCATCTCATCAATGATGGATGTAACGTAGCAGATGATCATCTCATCAATGATGGATGTAACGTAGCAGCATGATCATCTCATCAATGATGGGTGTAACGTAGCAGGATGATCATCTCATCAATGATGGGTGTAACGTAGCAGGATGATCATCTCGTCAAGGAAGTCGTTCACGTATTGTGGTGAGTTTCACTTGTATCAGTTTGTTCATCATTAAGAGTTTTCTAACATACATTAACTTCTGAAGATGTTTCCTTGTATGGAGTGACTAATTTTTTATTTGGTCCTGTCATGCATTATATTGTCAATATGTTAGTTTTAGCTACTAAGGCTGGCGCCAGCGGTCCATAATAATATTAATTTTAATATCTTTATTTCTGCAAGTACATGTACATGGTATACAGGCCATAGCTGACATCAATGACATACTACTATATAGCAAGCTACTTGTTATGAAGAGAATTTCGGGCAAATTTAGGTCAGTTTTGTCCTAGGATGCGACTCACACCAGTCGATTATCTCCAGGTACCCATTTTACTGATGGGGTACTCAGACAACCGGTGTAAGGAAACACGCCCAATGCTTCCACCTTCGCCGGGAATCGAACCCGGACTTTCGCCGTGTAAAGCGAGAGCTTTAGCCACCAGGCCCTTTGGCCTGGTGGCTAAAGCTGGTAACTTTGCACAAATGTAGTTTATTTGAGGATAGGCCCCTTGTAGTTTGTACAGACTACTGAGAGCGTTTTTGGCTTTAAGATGTTTAGCATTTATGTTATTATGAAGGTGTAAGAAATTAATAAACATTTAAATATTTGCCTAGATCTGTCGTCGTGTCTGGGATTTGTGTAAATAATAATAATAATAATAATATATTTATTTACTACAAGTACATGTACAAGGTATACAGACCTAGCTGACATCAATGACATACTACTATATAGAAAGTCCTTTGTTATGCAGAGCATTTCGGGCAAATTAGGTCCTTGTCCCAGGATGCGACCCACACCAGTCGACTAACACCCAGGTACCTATTTTACTGATGGGTGAACATAGACAACCGGTGTAAAAAAACACGCCCAATGTTTCTACCCGCGCTGGGAATCGAACGCAGACCCTCGCTGTGTGAAGCGAGAGCTTTAAAGATCAGGCCACGATTTGAGCGTAACTGTAGGAGATAGATTGTTTTTTTCATGTAGTTTAAAGTATGCAATTTATGACTTGTTTGCATTTGCCTTGATGAGACAATGTGCTCCCAAGACATGATTCTGTCTCCATCATTCTGTTTTCTGTGAAAGAGCGTATCTTTTTGCTTGTGTGAGATTAGTTGGGTAACGTCATGAGCATAGATAATAATCGTTTCTTTGTAAGTGGGGTTCTGAAAAGTCATTTTTGTATATAATTTAAAGAGAGGTAGAAAGGAAAGAGCCCTGGAGGCCTCATATCGGTAGTCTAGGTTTTTTTTTTTTCAGTCCAGCCTATTACGCCAGGCAGTGTCGAATGCTTTTTCCAACATCGCTAATAGCAAGTTGCGTCTTAATGCCCTGTTATTTGTTGGTGTGCAGATTGTTGAGGATGATATTTAGTGAATCTTTTGTTACCGTGTTTTATCAGAATCCGGGTTTTATTTGGTGATATTATTTGTTTCCAGGTGTTTTCGAAAAAGTTTGTTGATGAGTGTTTCAGTAGTGTTCTTCCTAGTTTTTCAAGAAGGCTAATGAGTCTGTAGTTATGTATATTGTTTTACTTTGGGATTAGGATAGCTGTGGCTTATTTGAAAAACGGCGGTGAAACAGCCAAAGGCTATTAATGTATTTAGTACATTAGTACAGGCAGGGTGATTTAGGCTGAGGCGCCTGGAGCTATGAGAGGGAGTCGTACTACAAGAATTTTATGGTTATTGTGTGAAAGGGACAGTCTCTCTCTCTTTCTCTCTCTCTCTCTCTCTCTCTCTCTCTCTCTCTCTCTCTCTCTCTCTCTCTCTCTCTGAGAGGATGCTCTATTCCACTAAAAGAGAAGAAGTCTCGATCTCTCCCACAGACAGTGAAAGAGGACAGTCTCTCTCCCTCTCTCTCTCTCTCTCTCTCTCTCTCTCTCTCTCTCTCTCTCTCTCTCTCTCTCTCTCTCTCTCTCTTCCACAAAGAACGAGGAAGGATAGTCTCTCTCTCTTCCACAAAGAACGAGGAAGGATAGTCTCTCTCTCTTCCACAAAGAAAGAGGAAGGATAGTCTCTCTCTCTTCCACAAAGAAAGAGGAAGGATAGTCTCTCTTCTCTCTCTCTCTCTCTCTCTCTCTCTCTCTCTCTCTCTCTCTCTTCCATCATGAGGAACTACTCTCCATCTCTTCCACAGATAGCAAGAACAACAGTTAGTCTTTCCCACAAAGAGTGAGGAAGGACAGTCTGTATCTCCCACATAATGATAAAAGATAGTCTGTCTCTCCCACAGACAGTAAGGGAGGATAGTCTTTCTCTTCAACAGACAGTGAAGATGGACAGTCTGTCTCCCCCCACAGAGTATATCTTTTCCTCAGACAGTGAAGAATTACAGTCTGTCCCTCTTACAGGCAGTGAGAGGAAGAGTCTATTCCTCTTACAACCAGTTAGGGGAGCCAGTTGCACAGAAAGTGAGGGACGACAATCTATTGCTCATTTTTTGTTGCATGTGTGTAAACCCTGATGAGATTTGTGGTGACGTCAGAGGTGTATTGATCCTGAACCTGTCGGGAGAACTGTGGGATCTAGTACACAATGGAAGAAACTATTGATTTGCATAAGCAAAGGGAAGCCCTTTGTGAAGGCAGCTCATGTTCTATGTAACTAAGTGTTTTCTTGTTAAGTGGTATGGAATATTTTTAATATTTTCATGGGAATCTCTATATACGTAGGGATTATGAAGCGTCAAAAAAGTGACAAATAATCGGCGTCTATCCTAGGAATCTGAGGATAGCTCAGATTCCCTGGAAAATTAACTAATTCCCAGTATCAGGATATTCCTCGTCCTTGAACTGGGGAAAAAAATGTAGCATCTGAGTTGATGGGAAAATGATGGACGCATTTTACTGAAAAGGTGAATTAGTACAACTTTCTTGCTCATAACGTAAAATAATATTTTTTATGATGTATGAAAAGAAAGAACACTGTATGGTTACAGTGGTTAGCAATAATGAACGATGAAGCTACCAGGAACAACACTGGTCCCAGCACTGACCCCTGATGAACCTCACTCATTTTGTCTCGCCAAAACTCCCCGGATACATTGGTGAAGGTACTCCTTTATTAGTTATTTTGCTTACCCCATCACTTTAGCCTGTTTTACCCGTCACTGTATCTTGCCTTTCCTGTCTCTTTGGTCTGCCTTACCTGTCATTTTAGCAAATTGTTATTTCTTATTAAGTCATTACTTATATTTACCTACCGATTGCTTGTCAGTTGGAGATTCACCATAAAACAGAGGGAGAGGGTCATGGTTAGTGGCTATGATAGACTTTCACAGAATTTTGGATCGTGAATCCTTATGACTAAATAATGCAGAGGATTATTACAACAGGGCAAATAATCATGCACATAAGGCTTTTAATTCAATTTCAATCACTCTATTAATCTGTTATTATATTTACGGAGAAGTGATGAACTCCATTAATTCATTAATTTAATTCATAAGCAGTATTCAGTACACCGGAAAAACTTAAAAGGGTCGTGAACTAAAATTACCCACTTGCAGCTGAACGGGTTGGGGTTTGTACATGAAAATCCACACGACCTATACGAGTTTAGTGTCTTTTGTTTAACATAAAAATGTTCTATTTAACAACTGATAAAGTGAGAGTTAGTGACTATGATTTGTCTTGACAGGACCCTGGTTGCAGGAACCTCATGACCCTGTGTGGTAATGTATGGTAAAAGTGGCCGTAACAGACCTTGTCATAAGTTAGGCTATTGAAATTTCATGACCAATCACAGAATTCATGACCAATCACAGAATGCAGATTTGCAGACTGGCCACTGTATCGAATTTATTTCATTAGTCCAGCTTTGATACTTCTGAAATACTCCTGATCTGAGGAATTATTACAGCTGTACCCATACACAGATCATGCCTGAATATTTCCCTTTTTCCTGTATTGCATGACTCCTACTGTCATGCCACAGCACCTCCTAAATAATATTAATTAATATTGATTACTCAGTCGTCGTTTGACATTTAATAAGTTAGCGCTTCCACATTTATACAGTAATAATATACCTTAAAAATTATGTGAGCAACTAAAAGTATAATGAAGGTGAATTCGTTACTTCGATCAGGAGGGTCGAAGTAACGGCGGGTCCTCTATCACAAATTTTCTTATTTGTCTCCGCGTCTACGGAAGCACACAGTAACCCGCGCGACTTTAAAGTTATTTTAAACTTATTAAATAAGTTATTCTATTTCCACTATTGTAACTATATTATTATTTCTCATTGTATTATTGTAACTATAATAATGCCAGTTTTTACGAAGAAAGTGGAAATTGATAAATTAAATATAAGTTAATATATTAATAAGAAAAGAATTTTACATCATGCACGACATTTTTTTGATAAACAACGGTCATGAACTACAAGCACTTACAGTACGTTAGTTTTGTTGATAACAACGTAACGCTAACCCTTTCTAGATAGCCCTAGGCTACTGATATCTTTCTAAAAACTAGAAAATACCTGAAGCAATGCAAGATATGTGATTTCAAGAAGAGGGAGATATAGATGCGATTAACACGATAAAGTAGTCACACTGCTGCCATCAAGATTTCATGAAGAATTGTGCTGATCTGGGTTGCATGACTGATTTTACCATCTCGTAATAGTCCGGTGAACTAGATGTCTGACGCATCAACTTTCTTCTTAAGATTCTAAACCACTTAATTGTTAGTCCATATGTCTACAGTTAGGCATCGCCAATTTTACTTGACACTCGCCGTGCACAGCCTCCTATGATTGGTTACTTCAATCGAATCACCGAATCACTGTATGTTGAATCATGATGTCTGTCATGAGATACAGTTCATGGTAATAAACCATAAAACAAATAACATAAGATTTCATAATGGAATTTGTGCAGTCACATTAAGTGAAAATTACCTAGGGACTGACTGGCACAGCCAGGAGTTTCCTCTAAGACGCACCCTGTGTTGCAGCGTCTTGCATTTATTACATAATTATACTTGTAACTAACTCAATATTAGAGATATTGATCTGGCATTCGGAAATATGTTTTATTTCCCAAGTTGTACAATATTTTTTAAAGTATTTTTTTTAACACACCGGTTGTTTCCCACCAAGAAAGAGTGACCCCAAAAAAGAAGAAACTTTCATCATCATTCACTTCATCACTGTCTTGCAAAGGCGCGCCTACACTGCAGTTAAAATATTGCATCATATCAACACCCCTCCTTCACAGCGCAGGCACTATACTCTCCACCTCCAGGACTCAAGTCCGACAACACCCCCTCCTTCACAGCGCAGGCACTATACTCTCCACCTCCAGGACTCAAGTCCGACTTCCTGGTTTCCCAGAATCCCTTCGTAATACTTATCTCAAAAAAGTATTGTGAATGGTTAAAATGAGCGTTGCTCCACGAAACCCTGTCCAGGTAAACTCCAGGTAAACCAATAGAAACGACCTGTGAGGATAACGGAGACTATGAATACCAGAGAAGCTGTCAAAATAATGATGACTATAAATACCAGGATACCTGCCAAGACAGTTGTCAGGGAAACCTCTTCCACCTGGACAAAAATAATGGAAAAATAAACAATGAATAACTTGAGGAATATTAACTAATATAATTTTCTTCGTATTTTAGTTGAAATTAAATAAAATAAAATTGGACGCCATGGTTAGAGCGTCAAGGAACCTCCCTTGAGGGAGGAGGCGAAGTGATTCTCCAAACTTCCGCCAACATTCCTTGAGGGAGGAGGCGAAGTGATTCTCCAAACTTCAGCCAACATTCTTTGAGGGAGGAGGGGAAGTGATTCTCCAAACTTCCGCCAACATTCCTTGAGGGAGGAGGCGAAGTGATTCTCCAAACTTCCGCCAACATCCCTTGAGGGAGGAGGCGAAGTGATTCTCCAAACTTCAGCCAACATTCCTTGAGGGAGGAGGCGAAGTGATTCTCCAAACTTCCGCCAACATTCCTTGAGGGAGGAGGCGAAGTGATTCTCCAAACTTCCGCCAACATTCCTTGAGGGAGGAGGCGAAGTGATTCTCCAAACTTCCGCCAACACCAGGTAATACTACCTGGAGTAGAAATTAAAGCAAATCAAACCCAAGGAACTGAAGTTTAGCCTCTGCCCGCTAGATGGTAGTGCGGACGATAACGCGCTAATGGTTCCTGGGTATCTGAGCAACCATAACCCTCCCTTTCAAGGGGGTTTCCCTCACAATAATGGAGACTAGGAACTTAGGGAAAGCTGTGAAGATAATGGAGACTATGAAGATTAGGGAAGGTGTCAAAATAATTGAGACTTTGAATAACAGGAAAGCTTTCAAGCTAGAAGTGAATAGAAACTCTAGGAAAGCTTTGAAGATAATTGGGGACTACGAATACCAGGGAAGCTACCAAGATAACTGAGACTGTCATCAACGACAGCAACTGCCTAAATGACGATGACTATGAACGCCTCAGAAGATACCAAGATAACAGATGATAGGGGGGCAATGTGGCAGATGTTGCAGGTGTATGGAAGAGGAGGTAGGTTACTGAAAGCAGTGAAGAGTTTTTATGAGGATAGTGAGGCTCAGGTTAAAGTGTGTAGGAGAGAGGGAGATTATTTCCCAATAAAAGTAGGCCTTAGACAAGGATGTGCGATGTCACCGTGGTTGTTCAATATATTTATAGATGGGGTTGTAAGAGAAGTGAATGTGAGGGTCTTGGCAAGAGGTGTGGGTTTAAAAAGATAAAGAATCAAATACAAAGTGGGAGTTGTCACAGTTGCTTTTTGCTGATGACACTGTGCTTTTGGGAGATTCTGAAGAGAAGTTGCAGAGGTTGGTGGATGAATTTGGTAGGGTATGTAAAAGAAGAAAATTGAAAGTGAATATAGGAAAGAGCAAGGTGAAGAGGATAACAACAAGATTAGGTGACGAAAGATTGGATATCAGATTGGAGGGAGAGAGTATGGAGGAGGTGAATGTATTCAGATATTTGGGAGTGGACATGTCAGCAGATGGGTCTATGAAGGATGAGGTGAATCATAGAATTGATGAAGGGAAAAGGGTGAGTGGTGCACTTCGGAGTCTGTGGAGAAAAAGAACTTTGTCCATGGAAGTAAAGAGGGGAATGTATGAGAGTATAGTTATACCAACACTCTTATATGGGTGTGAAGCATGGGTGATGAATGTTGCAATGAGGAGAAGGCTGGAGGCAGTGGAGATGTTATGTCTGAGGTCAATGTGTGGTGTGAATATAATGCAGAGAATTCGGAGTTTGGAAATTAGGAGGAGGTGCGGGATTACCAAAACTATTATCCAGAGGGCTGAGGAGGGGTTGTTGAGGTGGTTCGAACATATAGAGAGAATGGAACGAAATAGAATGACTTCGAGTGTGTATAAATCTGTAGTTGAGGGAAGGCGGGGTAGGGGTTGGCCTAGGAAAGGTTGGAGGGAGGGGTTAAAGGAGGTTTTATGTGCGAGAGGCTTGGATTTCCAGCAAGCATGCATGAGCGTGTTTGATAGGAGTGAAAGGAGACAAATGTTTTTTAATACTTGACGTACTGTTGGAGTGTGAGCAAAGTAACATTTATGAAGGGATTCAGGGAAACCGGCAGGCCGGACTTGAGTCCTGGAGATGGGAAGTACAGTGTCTGGACTCTGAAGGAGGGGTGTTAATGTTGTAGTTTTATAACTGTAGTGTAAAGCATCCATCTGGCAAGACTGTGATGGGGTGAATGATGATGATTTTTTTTCTTTTTCGGGCCACCCTGCCTTCATGGGAATCGGCCGATGTGTTAATAAAATAAATAAAAAATATGAATACAATGAATACTGTCAAGATACCTGAGGCCTTAGTTATTCCTCAGCATCTCATGTTCTACAGTTCTTCCGTTATTGATGCCAGATATCGACTTTGTAAATAATTTTACTGCACAAAATCAAGTATACAATTTAAAATACATTTTCATGTACTCACTGGCACTCAAAAATAATGTCATCATCAAAGCAAAGACTGAATTACCTAGAAAATCCCTTAAAAAATTCTATTGACATATTACAAGAGCATATTGCTACAATCTTACACTATTTTTTTTTATAATTGTCCTCACACTCCACCCACTTTTTCTCTAGAACCAGTCTTCATGTCCCCTAGGTGGGGACATGCTTTTGCTGCAACCAGTACCAGGAAGATCTCGCGGCTCTCTCCAGTATTCTATTTCTCTCTCATTCGCAGCCGGACTCTTCAAAATCAAGTTTCAAGCTCCTCATCCTAGCCAGGTAGGCGGAGGACACTTTGCATACCCTAGCTCGTTCTCTAAGTACCTACTCTAATTCTTAGCGAAAGGGATATTATGAATACAAGTGATGTCTGGTGGGTCTGTTGAACCTGTTCGTAAATAAATCTGCAGACTCTCAACTTCGCAGCGCAGGACAAAGCAAAATAGCAGAGGTAAATTCTTAATCCGAATATTCCTTCACCAAAACTCTCAATAAGTATTTACACAATTTACAGTGTATATTTACAAGACAGTTTATACGAGCAAGAGTGACTGTAAAAACACTCTTCGACCAAAGGTAATGAAAGCCTGCCTGTTGAAGACATCGCTTCACAGTGTTGGTGGACTTTCACGATAATGAACCAGCAGTTAGCATAACAGCGGGGCCTCGACTGTAATACTTTTAATTGCTGGTTCACTGGTCGGGTGGGTATGCCAACAGGGGTGAGTGACGCAATAAAATCAAAGTAAACAGGTAATATCACAATATGCAGAACAACAACTGTGAAAAAAAGGGAAATTCCAAGCACTTTCGTGATTTCTCACATCATCAAGAACTGTAAAAATAAAAAAATCAAGAGGAAGGGATATAAGGACGAGACTGTTGACTTACAACATCTGACCTTTTATGACGATGTAGTTATAGTTATAAAAACACAAACCAGGTAATCCAGAAAGACCTATTATTAGCACCATAGATCCAGTTTCCTATAAAATATCTAAATGGCTAGTAGATATTTTGAGTCCAATTGTTGGAAAAAA
This sequence comes from Cherax destructor, assembly GCA_009830355.1. Lineage (NCBI taxonomy): Eukaryota > Metazoa > Arthropoda > Malacostraca > Decapoda > Parastacidae > Cherax > Cherax destructor. The sequence goes on along the minus strand of WNWK01005706.1, from coordinate 27,446 downwards.
ATTCTAACTTATTAAGTGTTAAAAATAATATAGATTTATTGGATAAATTAAGCACCTTGACTGTTTCAAAGATTTCAATATGTTAGTTCCTTGTTTACAAACATTCCAGTAGATGATTAATTAAGTTTCCTATCTGAAGAACTTGTTAATTACAATTTACCATTGCCATTAATGCAAAGTTTGTGTTTAATGACGAGTTTTACTCTCAAGAAGTTTGGTATGGCAATGGGAAATCCTCTCTCACCTGTCCTTAGTAACTTGTATATTGAACATTTTGAAACAAGATCGCTTAACAAAATCCTTCCCAATAGAGCGAAACGGCATAGAGATGTTGATGATATTTTATGTCTTATGCCTAAGAATATAGATATAAACAATTTCCTTGTTAAGTTAAATGGTTCAGCTCTTTCCATAAATTTTACTGTCGAGTTTGATCAAAATAACTCATTGCCTTTTCTAGATGTTTTAATTATGAAGGGGAACCATGATTTTAAATTTTAATTTTACAGAAAACCAACAAATAACTGTTCCTATGTTCACTATTATTCTTCACATCAAGATAAAGTTAAACTTTCTGTATTCTCATCAATATTTCTGAGAGCTTTGGAGGAGGAGGAGGAGGAGGAGGAGGAGGAGGAGGAGGAGGAGGAGGAGGAGGAGGAGGAGGAGGAGGAGGAGCAGGAGCAGGAGCAGGAGCAGGGAGCAGAGCAGGAGCAGGAGCAGGGCAGCAGGAGCAGGAGAGCAGGAGCAGAGGCAGGAGGCAGCAGGAGCAGCAGCAGCAGCAGCAGCAGCAGCAGCAGCAGCAGCAGCAGCAGCAGCAGCAGCAGCAGCAGCAGCAGCAGCAACAGCAGCAGCAGCAGCAGCAGCAGCAGCAGCAGCAGCAGCACAGCAGCAGGAGCAGCAGCAGCAGCAGCAGCAACAGCAGCAGCAGCAGCAGCAGCAGCAGCAGCAGCAGCAGCAGCAACAGCAGCAGCAGCAGCAGCAGCAGCAGCAGCAGCAGCAGCAGCAGCAGCAGCAGCAGCAGCAGCAGCAGCAGCAACAGCAGCAGCAGCAGCAGCAGCAGCAAGCAGCAGCAGCAGCAGCAGCAGCAGCAGCAGCAGCAGCAGCAGCAACAGCAGCAAGCAGCAGCAGCAGCAGCAGCAGCAGCAGCAGCAGCAGCAGCAGCAGCAGCACAGCAGCAGCAGCAACAGCAGCAGCAGCAGCAGCAGCAGCAGCAGCAGCAGCAGCAGCAGCAGCAGCAGCAGCAGCAGCAAGCAGCAGCAGCAGCAGCAGCAGCAGCCAGCAGCACAGCAGCAGCAGCAGCAGCAGCAGCAGCAGCAGCAGCAGCAGCAGCAGCAGCAGCAGCAGCAGCAGCAGCAGCAGCAGCAGCAGCAGCAGCAGCAGCAGCAGCGGCAGCAGCAGCAGCAGCGCACGCAGCAGCCAGCAGCAGCAGCAGCAACAGCAGCAGCAGCAGCAGCAGCAGCAGCAGCAGCAGCAGCAGCAGCAGCAGCAGCAGCAGCAACAGCAGCAGCAGCAGCAGCAGCAGCAGCAGCAGCAGCAGCAGCAGCAGCAGCAGCAGCAGCAGCAGCAGCAGCAGCAGCAGCAGCAGCAGCCAGCAGCAGCAGCAGCACAGCAGCAGCAGCAGCAGCAGCAGCAGCAGCAGCAGCAGCAGCAGCAGCAGCAGCAGCAGCAGCAGCAGCAGCAGCAGCAGCAGCACAGCAGCGCAGCAGCAGCAACAGCGCAGCAACGCGCGAGCAGCAACAGCAGCGGCAGCAAGCGCAGCAGCAGCAGGCAGCAGCAGCAGCAGCAGCAGCAGGCAGCAGCAGAGCAGCAGCAGCAGCAGCAGCGGGCAGCAGCAGCGCAGCAGCAGCAGCAGCAGCAGCAGGCAGCAGGCAGCAGCAGCAGCAGCAGCAGCAAGCAGCAGCGCAGCAGCAGCAGCAGCAGCAGCAGCAGCAGCAGCAGCAGCAGCAGCAGCAGCAGCAGCAGCAGCAGCAGCAGCAGCAGCAGCAGCAGCAGCAGCAGAAAATTTTCTCCAGGGGTATCAGCCCCTTTCAGCCCTGAGGGACGACCCTCTCAGAAAGGGTAGTGGCGTCTTGTTTCCTTCCGCATCAAGTAATTGGAAGCAGATGCTTTACCAGCGTACCAGTCACTAGACACGCCACTTCCTTGTAAGATATGTCACGGCTGACCACTGTTGCAACTAGCATGGGTTAATGAGAGACAATCTATCTCTTACGGCAGCAGGAAAATTAAGAAAATCCTGCACCCACTTTAGTTCCATGTTAAAGATAGCATACACAGTCGTCTAAGCCCAGACATCAAGAAATCAAGCATCTTATATAGTTCCTGTAGAAGTTTGGCAACCAAAGGAAACATGCTTGATCGACACTTCTTTTGTGTGTCAGGAGACGCCCAGGGCACGCCAGGGCGGCGAGGGGCGTCATAGATCAGATTGCTATAAACTACATTATTATTATATTCAAAAGAAGCGCTAAACCACGGAATGAACAGTGCGTCCTCATCCTTACTTACAATCTCCATCTACACAAATTAAATAATGAAAAAGAAGTGTGCGCAGCTTCTTATGACATTACTGTGAGATGAACAAATAGACAAATATTGAAGAACGTGTAGTGACATTACAAGTGTTACAAATTTCCAGACTAGGACGTGTGACATTCCTCAGACACTATTCTTCAATCAAGTCACCGGATACCTATCGTAAGGTGCAACCAACACCATAGCTCACGTTACAATGAGCAAGGTAGGTTTTGAACAGTCTTATGACACAGGGGGACTGCTCAGTTCTTGTAGTCACAAGGGGTTTGAAACCATCCTATTGACGGCAGTGAGGTGTGGGATTTTGAGCCCAAACAGGTAATCAGCAACAACACTCAGTTTTTGAGATATGCTGATATAACACCCTTTTGGGTAATTATATTTATACTTACTTGTCCTATACGACTAGGTAGCGGTAGAACACTCTGGGTCACGTCGGAGGAGCTTTCTGGGTGCAGCTGCAGAAAGCTTACCTAGCAACAAAGATAAGTACAGTATTTCCTGTGTTCCTGTACAAATTGTTGATGTTCTACAAATGTAATATAACCACAGTAGCAGTGGGGGGCTCATTAGGAAATACTAAACACGTAGTTATTATACAGTTCCTGTGGAAAGGGTGATAATCATTTTCAGTGGAAGTGGAGGTTCCTGCAGTTCCTTGAATCAAGAGTAGCTCATCTGCATCAAAACACCATTTTTAAATAGAGGTAGGCGGAAAGGTCAAGTGAGCACAACGTGCAGTAAATCATATTGCACAAGCTAAGCTGGATACCCGATGCTCACTAACTAAGCTTAATCTTTATAACGAAGGTGAACCTTCTCTGGCTAAGCAGGCTTTACATACGATAATAATATCCTCACACTGCAGTTACCAACATTATTACTTGAGAGGTGTGGTAATCTACAATTCTCCACCGAGCAGAAGAACGTAAAGACACAGTTACTTTTGATTAAGCAGTAAAAAGAGCCCACAGAATCATGGTAAAACTATTGATCACAAGAAAATGTAACCACAAGGAAACATACTGGGAGAAGTGGAAACCAAATGGGTAACCTTATTTGTAGAAGACCAAACTGATAAAGGTAGTCTTAGAGACTTGCATATTCCAACTTGTCTGGGGCACAAGAGAGAGAAGAGGGGATGAGCCGGCAAGGCTAGACTTGGTTATCACATGTGATGTTTCAGATATCAAAGAAACATAAAATGAGTCCCAAATATGAAGGAGAGATTATGCAGTCTTATTCTCTGACTACCTAATGGAAACCTAGAGTTTACCTGGAGTTGCTTCTGTAGGTCTCCGTCCCAGCGGCCCGATCCCAGACCAGGCCTCCTGTTTACTGATTTGATCAGGTTGTTTGTGGCCTCCGGCCCGCAGGTTGATGAGAATTGTTTTAAAAAATCTGTCGAATTTCGTCTTGAAGATAAATAGGGGTTTGCTGGTAATCCCCCATATACACAAATGAAGGATTTTCAAGAGTCGCGTTCTCTTAATTAAGATTTATTATGTTCTCTCTCAGTGTACTCATCACTGTCATGCTTTTGATTGGAGGCATCGTCTACCACGCCTCTTTTATTAAGTTGTAATTTTGGTGTGCAGGTTTGGGACCAGACCCTCCAGTATCTTACAGGTGTAGATTGAGATGTATCATTCTCGCCTACGTTCTAAGGAGTGCAGTTCTAGGGACTTTAATCACTACCAGTTATTTAGGTGGTTGAGCGAGTTAATCCGATTAGTGAAGGTTATCTGTTCATTTTCCAGCTCAGAACTTTCACGTGCCTAGAAGGAAGCAGTTAGTACACAGCAATGCTCCAGTCTAGTGAGAACGAGTGACCTGAAGAGTGTCATCATTGGCTTTGCTTCCCTGATTTTGAGGGTTAAATTATCCAACCTATCATTTTTGTTGCAGTTGCAATAATAACATTGTTTTGCTCCTTGAACGTGAGATCTTCTGATCTTATCATTCCCAGGTCTCTCACATTTAACTTACATTCTGTTGAGTGGTTTGTGTTTGTCTTGTGTTCTGATCTTATATTATTTCCTTCATTCGTCCATGGCGCAATAAGTGAAATTTGTCTTCAATGAACACCTTATTGTTGTTTTAGTGGCCCACTGAAAGACTTAGTTTATACCATATCTGAGCCTTACTGTGACTTCTATAGATGCCACTTTCATACATATTCTAATCTTGTCTGCAAAGGATGATTCAGTTCTGTGATTGATGTCCCTGTCTATGTAAAAAATGAGGATGAGGAAGAGGAGTGGACTAGTACCGTGCAATGGGGGACAGAATTTTTCACTGTCGCAGACCTTGATTTCACTTCATTTACTAATCCTCCTTGGGTTTTATATGTGAATATAAAAATCCATCTGCTCATACTCCCAGTTATTCTTTTTGCACTCATTTTTTTGTCTGATTACCCCATGGTTGCACTAATCAAAGGCTTTTGCAAAGTCATTGTAAAATACTTCTGAAGTTTGTCTTCAAGTGCATCTAAGACTATGTCTTAATGGAGCAGGAATTACAAAAGACAGAACCCATGTTTACCTAGGTTATGCAACTGGTAATCTTGCTTCTCAAAACCCTTTCAATGATCTTGAAAATGTGAGATGTTAGAGCTATTGGTCTCTAGTTTTATACCATTGTTTTACCTTATTGGAGTGGGGAAACATCAGTGGTTTTTAATGACTGTGGGATGACTCTAGTGTCTAGGCTTCTTCTCCGCATAATATTTAAGACATGTGAAAAGGTTTCTTGCAACATTTGATGAATACAGAGTTTCATGTCTTAATCTGGGGTGGAGTGCATAGGCATGCAATCAGTGACTTCTTCAAAGTCAAGTGAGTTTAGGGTTATATCAGAGATTAAGGAGATATCTGCAGAGTTTTGTCTCAAGAAGAACTCATTTAGGTCGTCAATCTTAATGCCGATTAGTGGTTCACAGAAAACTGAGTCATACTGGGATTTAAATATTTCACTCATTTCCTTGTTGCCATCGGTGTGTCCCTACTCTAATCAAAGGCCATATATAAGATTTTGCTCTTGACTTGCATTTTGCATATTAGAAATATTTGGGATTTCTCTCAATTTCATTTATGACACCTGCTTTTGTTAATCTCAGTTCAACGTTTCCTAATTATCTAGCCAGTGTTACTTTTCGTTCTCCAGAAAATCCGCTGCCTTTGCTCTGTTATTTACCGTCTTCATCTATAGAGGGCACGTCTCTCTCTCACTCTCTTTTTCAACTAGCACCTTTCCCTTCTTTTTCTTTTTTTTCCCTTTTGTGTGTGTGTCTGGAGTACACTTCCAGTGCCATTGAAGTCAATCGATAAACTGGTTTAGGTCATCGTTAATCATATTCTCTCCCAGTGAATTTTGGCAAGCTCGTCATTAATTAGCTCTCAGTTGATGCCTTTGCAGTTAAACTTAAATTTATTAAGCATACCCTCATGGTTAACTGTTTTGCTGACAATGTCCATAGAGTGCGAATGTGGATGAACCAGGGGAAAGTAAATAAAACAGACTTACAAAGGGGAATGAAAGGAAAGAGAAACACCCAGGAGAAAAGTGCTCAGAGGACGAGGAAAAATATATCCAAAAGGAGAAAAGGAAAATGTTTTTTTTCCCCTCAGTTTAGTTCAAATCATGAGGTAAATAATTGATAATGTTTTGCTTTGACATGTGTCAAGATGTTTTCCAAATTTCACAACTGAAAGTAGCATTGCAGTTTCCATACGATAAATCTTTTGATTGGTTTTATACAATCAAAGTTATTGTATTTCACCTTGTAAAAGGTTCGGAATGTTATTATGTGAAAGCGTCGACTTGACAATATAAATTAAAAAAAAAAAAAGGTGATATTAAATTCCACGTGATAACTTTAGAATGCCTCTTCTTAACAGCTTCAATGAAGAGAAATTTAATAAAATACGGTGGTAAAAGAAACACAAATGCACCATAATGCAATAACCTTTGTCGACGTCTCTCTCACGTAATGGGTGTAATGGGTTTTATGAAATCGCAGAGGCATACATTTATGACTTGATAAGCCCACTTCGTGGGCGATATGTAGTCACTAATAGACTGAATTTGTGTCTCTTTGACCATCAGCTGCTTCAAACTGAAAGAGTAGACTCATTAAGTTGACTCATTAGACCCGATGGAAAGAGTATTGATTTCTCGTCGACAGAGAGAATGACAGTAATCACCGCGTCAAACGGTACTGTAGTTTCTTCACTATTGCATTATACAAGCGGAAATATTACAAAATAAATTATTATAAATATTGACTTACTAGTTTGTTAGGGATAATTTGTAAATGCTCTCCATCTGATTGAGTCAAACTCCTAACAATAGTGTATTGTGTATAGTGAGATGTGTGGAATATGTTTGAACTGTATAGGCGATAATTTGCTGGTTATATTATTTAAACTGAGATACTGATTTCCGAGTGATAACCTGAGGCTCCCTCATTGTACTTGATTTAAACACGTTAAACTGGTTATACATGAATACTAACAAGACTGGTGTATATTAGACAAGGTGTAAATTAGACAAGGAAATGTTATAAATTCACTGGATGAAATTTGCAGTGAGTCTGAAAAGACTGCTATATTACTCAGGTTCATTATGTATTTTGGAAAGATCACAACATAAGAAATTCGAAAACTAATATTTCCCAATGCGAAGAAAGTTCGTATAACCTCCATATTGGATTTTAAAAATGGTTGCATCACTGAATATGCAAATTTTGAAATCGGCACTTTTAATTAACTTATATACTTACATAAATAGTACAATTATATGTTTGTTAGGTCATGGAAATAATTATTTTTGCATTTGCAGTTTCACAAGATTTATCGTAATTACTTTTTCATGAAATTTTGCAGCTCTGAATATGAGTCAGGGTTTGAAGGCAGCTGCGTCAGTGTATTTTACTTACGTATTCACTTTCAGTAGATATTGTATGATAAGTTGAATTAATGTTGGTGCTTTCTTTAGTGCTTTCCAGTTGTGGTTATTTTTTTTCAGAAAAAAATCCCTCAAATCTTCACCTAGTAGTTGTTGACCAGAGATGAAGATGGAAATAAATGGTATAAAATACCGACACAATGGAAAAATAAACACATAAGCAGTATAATGTGATCCTTTATTGACAACGTTTCGCCCACGCAGTGGGCTTTATCGAGTCACAGACAGATCTCGTTGTCAATAAAGGATCACATTATACTGCTTTTAAGTGTTTATTTTTCCAGAGATGAAGATTTGAAGCCGATTGAATAAGGTGTTGTGACTTCAGAATGCCTTATCCGATCGCTTCCACATTTTATTCTCTGCCAACTATTAATGTGTGAAAATTTGGGGAACAACTGATGAGTGCAGTTGCCCTCCACTCGATGTTATATGGAAAATTCCCAGATTAGTTTCCGTGAGATAACTTTAGAAACCCTGTTTTGAACAGCTTGGTAAAGTGCTGCTCTTGCACAAGGTTTTTCAAAATTGAGAGTAATCAGAATTTCTCAATATTCTTTTTATGCACTTCTACTACAATTAAAATTCTCTGCAATTCTCAAAGAAAAAATATTTTATCCCCTGTTTTAAATCCAATTTAATAAATGACATCAATGAAAATTACAAATATAAAATGGCATATACAAAGTAAAATTAAAAACAAAAAAACTCCAAATATGATTCATGAAGTCTTAAGAGTTTGAAGCCTACTAGAAGAGGCATTCTCCCACAATTAAGAAAAAACATTTTTTCTAATAAAACCGTTCATAAAAAAATTACTAACTTCAAAGCGAAAGCCAAACTTTTATTTAATAAAGCACATCAGGAAAGGCATTCTCCTCTAATTACCCTGAATCCAAACACTCCAAGTATTTTAACTTCATTAAAATTTCATATTTACACCCAGACAGACTAAAGTCATGAGATGTTTTCCTTCTTAAGAAATTCATCAGCGTTAGTATTTTGAAGTCATTGAGATGAGACATTCTTTATTGAGTTGAATATAAATCAGTACCACCATTAATTTAATAAAATTGCCAAACTGGAATTTATGCAACCAATAAAATTTAAAGCGATCAAAAGAGGCATTCTCCAGTTGCCGTACTGATACCAACGAGTCCACGTTATATATATATAATATATATATATATATATATATATATATATATATATATATATATATATATATATATATATATATATAACACACACACGAAAGGCCTAGAACTACTATCATTATACTTCCCCGTGTTTTTTTGCATCCTGTATCTCTTGATTTGCTATATTTGCATAATATATATATATATATATATATATATATATATATATATATATATATATATATATATATATATATATATATATATATGTGTGTGTGTGTGTGTGTGTGTGTACTCACCTAGTTGTACTCACCTAGTTGTGGTTGCAGGGGTCGAGACATAGCTCATGGCCCCGCCTCTACACTGGCCGCTACTGGGTCACTCTCCCTGCGCCATGAGCTTTATCATACCTCTTCTTAAAGCTATGTATGGAACCTGCCTCCACTACATCGCTTCCAAAGCTATTCCACGTCCCGACCACTCTGTGACTGAAGAAATACTTCCTAACATCCCTGTGATTCATCTGAGTCTTCAACTTCCAACTCTGTCCCCTTGTTGCTGTGTCCCATCTCTGAAACATTCTGTCTCTGTCAACCTTGTCAATTCCTCTCAGTATTTTATATGTCGTTATCATGTCCCCCCTATCTCTCCTGTCCTCCAGTGTCGTGTGTGTGTGTGTGTGTTACCATTTTGTCCTAGGCACATGTCGATTAGACATTAGGCCTGTTGTATGTGTGTGTGTGTGTGTGTGTGTGTGTAAGACGTTTAATGCACTGACAAATTTGCTTGAACAGAAAGTAAATTTCATGGGTATTATCCTGGTCTTAAGATACATCAGTCATAAAATACTGAAGCTATTCAGATGAGGAAGACTCCAAAATATTTAACTGGAATCAAGATTTAACACCACAGTAACCATTATATTGGATGGCGTGTGCTCACGCACTTGGATTTTTCTCTAAGTCGTTGACGTAGGAGACATTGTTTTAACACTTGAAACTATGTTGCTGAAGGTTTTGGAAGTTTTTGGATCAATTCCAGGATACTGAGAATAGGTTCAAGTACTGTTGGCATTACGTGAACGGTATACAATACCTAAAATTCAGACTCTTCACTAAATCCAAGGTTGAGGGACTGATTACTTCAGATTATATATATATATATAGTTCTACAATCTTCCCATTATGTCTTTGATTTTTTATCGATAAATCCACTGGATGGCGAAACGTCTACAAACACCCAAATGTTGTACATGTATCCATTTCTTCAACCGTAATCTTAGGGCACCTTTACACGCCAACTCCTACTAGAATTTTTCCATAGTTACTGTATGCAAGCAATGAAAATTTGAAGCCTTTCGGATTAGAAGAGCCTCATCAACTGGGAGCTAATTAATCACAAGCTTGCTAAAATTCACTGGGGAGAGAATATTATAAACGATGACCTAAACCAGTTTATCGATTGACTTCAATTACACTGGAAGTATACTCCAGACACACACACAAAAAAAAGAAGGAAAAAAGGAAAAGGTTCTAGTTGAAAAAAGAGAGAAGAAGAAGGGAAAGGTGCCTGTTGAAGAGAGAGAGAGAGAGAGAGAGAGAGAGAGAGAGAGAGAGAGAGAGAGAGAGAGAGAGAAAGGCTTGCCCTCTATAGATGATGACAGTAAATATCAGAGCTCCTATGGAGCCTGGGGATGGGTGTGAGGGATCAGAAGGGATCCCTGGTGGTGTAGGTCATGAGTTGCAGGAGGGGGAGTCCCACCTGGTTGTGCAGGATGTGGTGGCTGTGGTGCATCAGCTGGATAACACAGTGGAGAAAGGGGATATGGAAATTGGTGGAGATTCACATAAGAGGCCTGTGGGTGCAGCTGATGAGAATGTACTCACGACGGGCCAACGAGTATGTAAAAATGCATGGGTAGATGTGGCCTGCAGGGGGCAGAGGGGGTGATGGGGAGTGAAGGGTCTAAAAGTGGCAAAGGGGCTAAGGAAAAGGGCAGGGGTGTGCAGAAATTACAGAGGTTTCGAGGAAAGCCCCCCATGTAAATTTCAAGAGCCTCACTATTAATGTTAACGGAGTACGGGCCGAGGTGAAGAGGTGTTGGTTAGAAGTGACTATGAGACGTTTTCAGGTGGACATATGTTTCGTTCAGGAACACAATTTCAGAAATGCCAGGGAGCTGAGTTTAAATGGGTGCAGAGTGTATGCAGGTTCTTCGGGGAAGTTTAAGGGAGGAGCTGTGGTGATCATGAACGCGGCCAGCCCTTTTAAGTTAATAGCATGGGAAGCGAGCGAGCAGAGGAGAGTGGTGAGGGTGGATGGGGTGTGGGGGGATGTCCGCGTGTGCTTTATCAGTGTACACATGCCAGCCAATCATAGAAGATGTGCTAAAGAAGATTTTGTGAAGGGTGTTTTGTTGTACCACCTGTGCGGTTTGCCCATGGTCACGGTAATAGCAGGAGACTGGAATTGCGTAATACGGGGTAAAGACGTAGAGCAAAGGGGAGCGGGGTGCGTCCTGGAGGTGTTGAGGGAGGTATTGGGGGCAGCTGGGATGGTGGATGTCGTTAGAGGTGAGGGCTGGCGAGTAGAGCACACGTTTGTGAGGCGGGGATATGAAGTGCGACTAGATAGGATTTATGTAACTAAGGAAATAGACGTGGGTAGGGTGGAGGTTATTGATGTAGGGTTTTCCGATTATAGGGGTGTTTTGGTGGAAGTGGGTTGGGATGGGATGATAAGAAGGCATAATAGCTATTGGAAATTGAATGTGGGTCTATTTCAGGGTGCAGGGAGGGAAGAGGTTTTTGATGCTTGGTGGCAGGAGCAGTGGGAAAGAGGTCGGACTGTGGGGAACTTACTGGAATAATGGGAATCGCGGGCGAAGCCGGAAATTAGAAAGTTTTATACACGAGAGGGTAGGGAAGAGAATTGAGGAAAATTTGGATTATAGAGGTGCCTGTGGAAGGTCAGCTAGGTGATTGTTATCGAAGGGGAGGAGCTGCTCGGGTAGAGAGATGGGGGTTCTGGAAGGTCTATTACGCGATTTGCAGAATGATTGATTTAACGTGACTCAGGTGAGAGGAGGGATTGAGGAGGTATTATGGGGAGACAGGCCCTCAGCCTGTGTGCTCAGACATTTTAGGAAGAGGCAATGGGACATGACTATCATGGGTTTGGAGGTGTCAGAAATTAGGAGGATACAGAGGGGGCCAAGTTCTGCACACAACGGAAGGGATAAGTGATTATGTTGATCATTGGATGGCATGGTATTTGCACAGAGGGAGGGAAGGGAGGGAAAGGGACGTCATCAGGGAAAGGGTTGGATGCATTGTTGGGGAGGAGGATCGAAAGGAAACGGAAGAGGAGATTAGTGAGGAGGAGGTATGGGAGGTGGTGCAGGGTTAGATGGCCTCCCTAACGACTTTTATGTGCATAATTGGGGGGCGTTGTGGGGCTGCTTGGTGAAGGTGTTCAATTGCATGAAGAGTGGGAGGGTAATGGAGAGCATACAGAACATGGGGATTATGGTTTTGGTAAAGAAGAAAGATGAGTGTAGGAGGATGGGGGATTATCGATTCATTAATCTTATGTGTGCGGATTATAAAATATTTGCTAAGCTGCTGGGTAATAAGCTTAAAATGGTATTGCGGAAGGTCTTGCATAAGGGACAATGTGGGATCCCGGGTAGGAGCATGGGTATGGGTCATGGCAGGATTAGGGATTTTATTGAGAGTTGGTCAGGGAGGGGGGTGTCAGGTATTGACGATAGTGTGGAAAGGGGCATGTTGTATGACATCATGAGACATTAGGGTTTTGGGGAGGAACTCGTAGTCTGGGTGAAGACTTTGTATGAAGGGGCAAAGGTATGGGTGCAGATATATGGCAGGATGGGGAGTGAGGTGCATATGCAAAAGGATTTGAGACAGGGGTGCCCCTTGTCTCAAACCCTGTTTGCATGTCTACAAGACCCCTTTTATAGATTGATTTCGGTAGGAGTGGGCGAAGGGAGGGGGGAAGGGGGGATGCGGGAATTGTCAGTTATGTGGATGACACCACGGTGGTGGTGAGAGACGAAGAGGGGTTGGAGAATGTGGGGCGTATAGTCGGGATTTTTGGAAGGGCGACGGGGATGAAGGTGAATTGTGTGAAATCAAAATTATTGGCGATGGGTGGGTGTTTGTTTGGGGGTTGGGATGAGACACGGTGGAGCAGCTAAAAATTTGTGGGGTGGTGGAGGCTCGAGAGGTGAATGCGAGGAATGTGGCAGGGGATTCACTTAAGTGCTTGGGAGGATGGAGGCTGGGGGATGTGACCTTCCATCAACGGGTGGTGATCGTAAATTCATTAATTTTTAGCAAATTGTGGAATGTAGCAGCGGTGTTCCCAATGGTTTTTGAGGATGTCGGGGACTTACAACGGAGGGTTTTATGTTATATATGGGGTTATGGGAGGGCATGGTTGAGCAAGGATGTGGTCATGACAAGTGTGCGGATGGGAGGGTTGGGGCTTATCCCCTTAGCGAGACGCCTGCAAAGTGTTTACATTAAGCATTACTACCTCAGGGTGGGTGGGGAACGTGGGAGAAGGGTAGGTTTAGTGACGGAGGACGTTCGAAAGTGGTGGAAGGGAAAAGATCTGAGGGTGTGTGAAGGTATGTTGAGGCGCATAATGGTGGTCCAGGAGCCGAGAAAGATGACAGCGAGTCTATTGGGCAGGGTCGGGGGGAAGTGTTGCAGGGAGTAGCGATATACCCAGTGTATGACTGTCAGGGTATTTGGAACGAATTGAGGCAGTTGTGGTTGAAACCCAGGGTACGGGAGTTTGTGTATAGGTTACTGATGGGGATCGTAGCTTCGAAAACGATTTTGTTCTGGATGGGGATAGGGGAGGGAGGGTACTGTGATAGGTGCAGGGATGAGGAAACGGCATACCATGCGGTATATTTTTTTAATTTTTTGGGTGGGGTACGTGAGTGGTTCGGGAAGGTGGTATGCTGGTTGGGGGTGGGGGCTTTCGACCTTATGGGTTTTGAGCTTCGATGTAGGTAGGGTGGGTGGGAAGGTGCAGAGGGCGGTCTTGTACTTGGTAGTCGACTACTTGTATGGGTCGTGGGGAATGAGAGAGGTGTCAGGGGAGTGTAGGGTAAAGGCTTTGACTGCAGTGTTTTACAGGACAAAATGTAGAAATCGCGATCTATATGGGAGAACGTGGGAGATGGCTTTTTCTGAAGGCTATAGAGCCATGACGGTGGCAATGTTACGGGGGCTGTAATAGGTGGGGTATTAAAAGGGCTGGCCGGCGGTAGGGAAGGAGCGAACATGGTAGGATGAGGTGTGAGCAAGAGGGGGGGGGGGAGTGACGGTGGACTGCGGGTGAACGACATATGACAGTATGCTTGTGGGGTATGTGTGGAATGATGCAAGACAGGGAGGGGGATCCTCTGTGGAGGGTAGTGTTCAGGGGAGCACGTGGGGGGCTTTCTCCCTAATCCCCTGGACTGGTATTCTCACTTTGCAGTTATAAAATGTATTGTTTCCGTTTGTGTTTATGTTTCTATGGATTACTTATGTGTGGACCATGTCCACCTAGATGTATGTAAAACATGTTGTGTCCTTGTGAACGGCTGTGTAGCGCAATGCTATGTATATATTAATATATTCTTGTGGGGATTAGAAGTGGTTATCCTGTCATTGTACATATTACCTGGTCCCTCAATAGTTTTATACTGGGTTCAAGGCAGTTTTGTGTCAGAGTTCCTTTTTTAGTGCACTGTATGGAGGTCCATAATTCCTTTTCATTGTGTTTGTATTACTTAACAAGTACCTTTTGAGTTGTGTTCTATATCCTTATATATCGTAAGTGTAACTGGCACAGCAGTGTTCGCTGGTTTTCTTCTTATTGTTTTGGGTTATGTATATAATGATTGGAGTTTGTACTATGTTTTTAAATAAAATATAACAAACAAAAAATGTACCCTTGGGATAGGTTGCTTCATTGATTATGTTCTTGTTGCAGTAAATGAATGTTTTTCCTCAACAGCAGGTGTGTGTCAGCTCAATAGCAGGTGTGTGTCAGCGCACTGGTTGGAATTCTTAATGGACTTTTGTATTGTTAAGTTCTTTTTTTGTTTTCATTTTCTTGTACATAAAATATTATACATGTTTTTTGTTCTGACTTTGCGTACAATGTACGGTAATTTTTTGTATCCATACAATGTTTTTTGTGAGTGGGTTTCCTACCACTTATCAATGTTAGTTTGTCATAAATGGATGTTGTCTCAGGGAGTTGAATTCTTAAGGTTTTTGTTTGTTATTGTATTGCTCTTATATTGTATTATGTTTCTTTTAAATAAAAAAAAAAAAAACCTCACTTTAAAAACATGTACGTGTAAAAGTCTACCAATACCCCTTTTATATACCACTATATAAAGTTTAGCTAACTGCTGTCATTGTGAACACCATCATGACTCGAATTCTAATTTACCTTTTTTTTAAAAAAACATGTTTTACGTCTCCGTCTCCGTCTCCGTCTCTCTCTCTCTCTCTCTCTCTCTCTCTCTCTCTCTCTCTCTCTCTCTCTCTCTCTCTCTCTCTCTCTCTCTCTCTCTCTCCCTCTCTCCTCTCTCTCTCTCTCTCTCTCTCTCTCTCTCTCTCCTCTCTCTCTCTCTCTCTCTCTCTCTCTCTCTCTCTCTCTCTCTCTCTCTCTCTCTCTCTCTCTCTCTCTCTCTCTCTCTCATTTAAACACCTATTTTGCAGCCACTAATGTAAACACCTGTTTTACAGTTATGCACATTGAAACACTAGGTTTACAGACATCTCACATTCATACAATCAAACTCTGGAATTTTCTTGTTCGAAATAATGAATTTAAATTGGATAAGTTTAGGTTTAGAAAGGATGTAGGAAAGTACTTACACAAATAACCCGCACATAGAAGAGAGGAGCTCACGACGACGTTTCGGTCAGACCTGGACCATTTACAAAGTCACACTAACAAAAAGGAGAGAAGGAGGGAGTAAGCTCCTCTCTACTATGTGGGGGTTATTTGTGTATTGCTCCAGTCACGGTATTGTGCCTTTTTTTTTTATTTACGAAATTACTTGTATGGAAGCAGAGTAGTCGATGAGTGGAACAGTGTGCTTAGAAGGGTAACTGAAGATAAAACTTTGTATAGCTTCAAATATATGTTAAATACATACGTTAGAGAGAGGGGTTGCACTTGAGTGGGACTTTGCACGACATGAATTAGATGGGTTATCAAAGTTAATTGCTTGGGTGTCATTGAAAATGGATTGAGGAAATATTTTTGTTAGAATGTTTAAGGTTGAGAAGGATCTATCTAGTATATGCTACTAGGCCTCCCGCAGTGTTCCTTCTCATGCTAGTAGGCCTCGTGCAGTGTTCCATGTTATGCTAGTAGGCCTTGTGCAGTGTTCCTTCTTATGCTAGGCCTCCCGCAGAGTTCCTTCTTATGCTAGTAGGCCTCCTGCAGTGTTCCTTCTTATGCTAGTAGGCCTCCTACAATGTTCATTCTTAAGCTAGTAGGGCTCCTACAGTGTTCCTTCTTATGCTAGTAGGCCTCCAGCAGTGTTCCTAATGCTAGAAGGCCTCCTGCAGTGTTCCTAATGCTAGTAGGCCTCCTGCAGTGTTCCTAATGCTAGTAGGCCTCCTGCAGTGTTCCTTATTATGCTAGTAGGCCTGCAGTGTTCCTTCTTATGCTAGTAGGCCTCTTGCAGTGTTCGTTCTTATGCTAGTAGGCCTCTTGCAGTGTTCCTTCTTTTGCTAGTAGGCCACCTGCAGTGTTCCTTCTTTTGCTAGTAGGCCTCGTGCAGTGTTCCTTCATATGCTAGTAGGGCACCTGAAGTGTTCTTTCTTATGCTAGTAGGCCTACTGCATTGTTCCTTCTTTTGCTAGTAGGCCTCCTGCAGTGTTCCTTCTTTTGCTAGTAGGCCTCTTGCAGTGTTCCTTCTTTTGCTAGTAGGCCTCGTGCAGTGTTCCATGTTATGCTAGTAGGCCTCGTGCAGTGTTCCTTCTTATGCTAGTAGGCCTGCAGTGTTTCTTCTTATGCTAGTAGGCCTCCTGCAGTGTTCCTAATGCTAGTAGGCCTCTTGCAGTGTTCCTTCTTAAGCAAGTAGGCCTCCTGCAGTGTTCCTAATGCTAGTAGGCCTCATGCAGTGTTCCTAATGCTAGTAGGTCTCCTGCAGTGTTCCTAATGCTAGTAGGCCTCCTGCAGTGTTCCTTCTTATGCTAGTAGGCCACCTGCAGTGTTCTTTTTTATGCTAGAAGCCCTACTGCAGTGTTCCTTCTTATGCTAACAGGCCTCGTGCAGTGTTCCTTATTATGCTAGTAGGCCTCTTGCAGTGTTCCTTATTATGCTAGTAGGCCTCTTGCAGTGTTCCTTTTTATGGTAGTAGGCCTCGTGCAGTGTTCCTTCTTATGCTAGTAGGCCTCGTGCAGTGTTCCTTCTCATGCTAGTAGGCCTCGTGCAGTGTTCCTTCTTTTGCTAGTAGGCCTCGTGCAGTGTTCCTTCTCATGCTAGTAGGCCTCGTGCAGTGTTCCTTCTTTTGCTAGTAGGCCTCTTGCAGGGTTCCTTCTCATGCTAGTAGGCCTCCTGCAGTGTTCGTTCCTTCTTATGTTGTCTTTTTACAAGTGTTGTTGAAGAAGAACGGCGCTAGCAGTGATTAGTATCATTTTTTTATTCTTCCTCTTCCTAATTATTATTTGTATTATTATATTATTATTTTTTCTTATTATTCTTATATTATTATTATTATTATTATTATTATTATTATTATTATTATTATTATCATCATCATTATTTTAATCATATTATCCCAGGAAAAGGACAAACAACACATTGGAAATAGAAGGAAGTTATGCTTTATCCCAGGGAGAGAAAGGCTAACTCTAATTCGTTGAATCAAGAGCCTCTCACTAGGTACTTGCCACTTCAATATAATTGGACAGAATCGTCATTGTGTTTGATTTCCAATTTGTGGGTAATTGAGAATTTTTACAGATTGTTTATTGCAACTTTTATTATTCCAACCCCGGTATTGTGATCCCTATTATTACAACCTCGTTTTTTGTGACTTCTGTTTTTGGCAACCTCGGTATTGCAATATTTTTTTTTTTGCAGCGTCGGCTAAATTGCTTGTACTGTTGCATTGTCGGTTCTATAACTTTTACAACTTCGCTCTTAAGACTTTCACTGTTACAATCTTAGTGTTACAAATTTAATTATAAAATGAGGTTTCTTATGGCGGCAGCGTAAATTGTTCAGCACTTTCTTACACGTTCCCTTCCAAGCACTTCCGTAGCTTCTTACACGTTCCCTTCCCAGCACTTCCGTAGCTTCTTACACGTTCCCTTCCCAGCACTTCCGTAGCCTCAAGCAGCTGCTGTTCCTCTCTGGCGGAACTTGCTCACACTGCCATTGTCATCAATTTCATTTTTTGTATCTGGTTTTTCTTACTGTCGAAAATTCCGCGAGGCGAATTGAGTGTGTCAGGATTGTTTTCATGTGGGTAAGGAGAGGCAGTGTTTCAGTTCACCTGGACGAGTATACTTGTTCCGGGGGTCAACGCCCCCAAGGCCCGGTTCATGACTAGTCCTCGCGGTGGATCAGGGCCTGATCAACTAGGCTGTTACTGCCGGCCGCACGCAAACCCAAGAACGAACCACAACCCGACTGGTCAGGTACATGACTTTAGGTGCCTGTCCAGCTCCCTCTTGAAGACAGCTAGGGAATCCATTGGAAATCCTCCTTATGTATGCTAGGAGGCAGTTGAACAGTCTTGGGCCCCTAATACTTATTGTGTTGTCTGGCGTGCTCATGGCACCCCTGCTTTTCATTGGGAAGATGTTGCCCCGTCTGCCGAGTCTTTTGCTTTCATAGGGAGTGATTTCCGTGTGAAGATTTGGGACTATTTCCTCTAAGGTTTTCCAAGAGTATATTATGATGTATCTTTCTCGCCTGCGTTCCAAGGAGTGCAAGTCAAGGAACTTCAACAATCAATGTTCTTCGTATGTGCATGTCTGTAAATTTGTGTTTTTTATGTTCAGTTCAATGCATTTTTGCCTCTTTGTTTATACATGAATACGTATATATTTGTATGTAAGTCAGTATGTTTCAACGTGTGTATTGCATTTCTAAATCAGAGGTCAATGATTGGTTATTCAGCTATCAATTGAAAGACGTGTGCGAGGATATTTACACGTTCTCGAGTCCCTGGATGGTAGACGATTAAGGGATATCATAGGCAGAGTGATTCGTATGGATAAATCTCCTTACCCTTCCTTCCAGTGTGCATCATATTTTAAGTCCAGGTACTTTGTGTGAGTCGACTGTTGTTGCTCAAGTACCAAACTGTGTGAGACATTTGTTATTATTTTTATACCTCCTGATCCCGTTTACCCAAATAGTATATAATGAATATATACTCTACAAGATATGCTGTGAGTGCATGTTGTGTGAGCTGCGTGAGTCGGTCTGAAGACCTATGTATTTATTATAATTTACCACTGTGAGAGACTACACTCAATGACCTTATCATACTTTGCATGACTGATGCAAAGTTTGTGTATAATGACGAGTTTCCCAATAACAAAAACAAAATTGTGATGGCACTGGAAAATTCATTTCACCAATCTGCATGTCACCTGCTCACCACAGCTGAAGAATACTTTCATCGCTAAAATACGAATTAGATTCACTGAGACACATGTACATTATGTTGTGTATATCCTGTGTTTATGTTTATTACTGGATTACTGTTGTTGTTGTTGATGATGCAGTTGTTGCTACTGTTGTTGACAATGTTTTCGTTATTTATGTTGTTGTTTGTGTTCTTCGTCGTCTTCTTTTCCTTATTATTATGTTTAATATTAATTAATTAATTAATCATAATAATAATAATAATAATAATAATAATAATAATAATAATAATAATAAGAATGTGGTAGATGTTGCAGGTGCATGAATAGGAGGTAGGTTACTGAAAGCAGTGAAGAGTTTTTATGAGGATAGTGAGGCTCAGATTAGAGTGTGTAGGAGGGAGGGGGATTATTTCCCAGTAAAAGTAGACCTTAGACAGGAATGTGTGATGTCACCGTTGTTGTTCAATATATTTGTAGAGTTGTAAGAGAAGTGAAATCACGGAGAGTCTAGGTACATTCTCCAAGTGCAGGGGAGAGTCTAGGTACATTCTCCAAGTGCAGGGGAGAGTCTAGGTACATTCTCCAAGTTCTTCCTAATTGACCAGTTTTACCTAATCGGCACGACATTATATATATATATATATATATATATATATATATATATATATATATATATATATATATATATATATATATATATATATATATATATATATCAATAGCTACACTGCACTAGCCAGGATTCGAACCTATTATGTTTTGGCCCGCCTCATGGTGAGCAAAACACATAACGCCCGAACGTGTGCTTCAGTGGTCTAAGGCGTTATGTGTTGTCGTTATGTGTTCGCTCACCATGAGGCGGGCCAAAGCATCATAGGTTCGAATCCTGGCTAGTGTAGTGTAGTTATTGATCAATACCGCTCGTTTGTGGTTGCAATATATATATATATATATATATATATATATATATATATATATATATATATATATATATATATATATATATATATATATATATATATATATATATATACGTATATATATATATATATATATACGTATATATATATATATATTATAATTTTTTTTCAAGAAGTCGGCCGTTTCCCACCGAGGCAGGTTGACCCAAAAAGAAAGAAAATACTTTCATCATCATTCAACACTTTCACCACACTCATACATAATCACTGTCTTTGCAGAGGCGCTCAGATACGACAGCTGAGAATAGTCCCTCCCAGCTGTCACTATCCCAGACCCCATCCCCTTTAAAGTACAGGCATTGTACTTCCCATTTCCAGGACTCAAGTCCAACTAAATCAAATAACTGGTTTCCCTGAATCCCTCCACAAAATGTTTCCCTGCTCACACTCCAACAGATCGTCATGTCCCAAAACCCATTCGTCTCCATTCACTCCTATCTAACATGCTCACACATGCTTGCTGGAAGTCCAAGCCCCTCGCCCACAAAACCTCCTTTACCCCCTCCCTTCAACGTTTTCGAGGACGACCCCTACCCCACTTTCCTTCCCCTACATATTTATACGCTCTCCAAGTCATTCTACTTTGATCCATTCTCTCTAAATGACCAAACCACCTCAACAACCCCTCTTCAGCCCTCTGACAAATACTTTTAGTAACTGCACACCTTCTCCTAATTTCCACATTCCAAATTTTCTGCATAATATTTACACCACACATTGCCCTTAGACAGGACATCTACACTGTCTCCAGCCTTCTCCTCGCTGCAGCATTTGCAACCCATGCTTCACACCCATATAGGAGTGTTGGTACCACTATACTTTCGTACATTCCCTTCTTTGCCTCCATGGATAACGTTTTTTGTCTCCACAGATACCTTAACGCACCACTCATCTTTTTTTCTTCATCAATTCTATGGTTAACCTCATCCTTCATAAACCCATCCACTGACACGTCAACTCCCAAATATCTGAAAACATTTACTTCTTCCATAATCCCTCTCTCCAATGTGATATCCAATTTTTCTTTATTTAAATCGTTTGATACCCTCATCACCTTACTCTTATCTATGTTCACTTTCAACTTTCTACCTTTACACACCCTCCCAAACTCGTCCACTAACCTTTGCAACTTTTCTTTCGAATCTCCCATAAGCACAATATCATCAGCAAAAAGTAACTGTGTCAACTCCCATTTTGCATTTAATTCCCCATAATTTAATCCCACCCCTCTCCCCAACACCCTAGCATTTACTTCTTTTACAACCCCATCTATAAATATATTAAACAACCATGGTGACATTACACATTCCTGTCTAAGACCTACTTTTACCGGTAACTTATCAGTAACTTACTACCTATTCCATACACTTGCAACATTTGCCACATTGCTCCCCTATCCACTCTATCATATGCCTTTTCTAAATCCATAAATGCAATGAAAACTTCTCTACCTTCATCTAAATACTGTTCACATATATGCTTCACTGTAAACACTTGATCTACACATCCCCTACCCACTCTAAAGCCTCCTTACTCATCTGCAAACCTACTCTCTGTCTTACCTCTAATTCTTTCAATAATAACCCTGCCATACACTTTACCTGGTATACTCAGTAAACTTATTCCCCTATAATTTTTACACTCTCTTTTATCCCCCTTCCCTTTATATAAAGGAACTATACATGCTCTCTGCCAATCCCTAGGTACCTTCCCCTCTTTCATACATTTATTAAACAAAAATACCAACCACTCCAGCACTATATCCCCCACTGCTTTTAACATTTCTGTCATGATCCCGTCAGTTCCAGCTGCTTTACCCCCTTTCATTCTGCGTAATGCCTCACGCACCTCCCCCACACTCACATCCTGCTCTTCTTCACTCCTAAACGATGTTGTACCTCCCTGACCAATACATGAAATTACCGCCTCCCTTTTTTCATCGACATTTAAAAGTTTCTCAAATTATTCCTGCCATCTACCCAATACCTCCAGCTCCCCATCTACTAACTCCCCTACTCTGTTTTTAATTGACAAATCCATTCGTTCCCTAGGCTTTCTTACCTTGTTTATCTCACTATAAATTTTTTTTTTGTTTTCAGCAAATTTTTTTTACAGAGCCTCTCCCATTCTTTCATCCGCTCTTCTTTTGCACTCTCTCACCACTCTCTTCACCTTTCTTTTACTCTCTATATACTCTGCTCTTCTATTAACACTTCTGTTTTGTAAAAACCTCTCATAAGTTACCTTTTTCTCTTTTATCACACCCTTTACTTCTTCATTCCACCACTCACTCCTCTTTCCTCCTGCACCCACCCTCCTATAGCCACAAACTTCTGCCCCACATTCTAATACTGCATTTTTAAAACTATCCCAACTCTCTTCAACCCCCCCACTACTCATACTTGCACTAGCCCACCTTTCTGCCAATAGTTGCTTATATCTCACCCTAACTTCCTCCTCCCTTAGTTTATACACTTTTACCTCTCTCTTACTTGCTGTTGCCATTTTCTTTTTGTCCCATCTACCTTTTACTCTAACTGTAGCTACAACCAAATAATGTTCCGATATATCCGTTGCCCCTCTATAAACCTGTACATCCTGAAGCCTACCCATCAACCTTTTATCCACCAATACATAATCAAACAAACTACTTTCCTTACGTGCTATATCATACATTGTATATTTATTTATCCTCTTTTTCATAAAATATGTATTACTTATTACCAAACCTCTTTCTACACATAGCTCAATTATTGGTTCCCCATTTACATTTATCCCTGGCACCCCAAAATGTACCTACTACTCCCTCCACAACATTTTTACCCACTTTAGCATTATGATCCCCAACCACAATTACTTTCTCACTTGGTTCAAAACTCCCCACACACTCACTCAACATTTCCCAAAATCTCTCTCTCTCTCTCCTCTACACTTCTCTCTTCTCCAGGTGCATAAACACTTACTATAACCCACTTTTTACGTCCAACCTTTATTTTACTCCACATAATCCTTGAATTTATACATTTATATTCCGTCTTTGCCTGCCATAATTGATTATTCAACATTATTGCCACTCCTTCTTTAGCTCTAACTCTATTTGAAACCCCTGACCTAATCCCATTTATTTCTCCCCACTGAAACTCTCCTACCCCCTTCATCTTTGTCTCACTTAAAGCCAGGACATCCAGCTTCTTTTCATTCATAACATCTACAATCATCTCTTTCTTATCATTCGCACAACATCCACGCACATTCAAACATCCCACTTTGACGGTTTTCTTCTTTTTCTTTTTAGTAAGCTATACAGGAAAAGGGGTTACTAGCCCATTGTTCCCGGCATTTTAGTTGACTTTTACAACAAGCATGGCTTACGGAGGAAAGATTCTTATTCCACTTCCCCATGGATATGAAAGGAAAAGAAATAAGAACAAGAACCATTAAGATAAAATCTAAGAAAACTCAGATGAGTGTGTATACATAAACGTGTACATATTTGCGTAGCGTGATCTAAGTGTAAGTAGAAGTAGCAAGACGTACCTGAAATCTTGCATGTCTATGAGACAGAAAAAAGACGTGTGTCGTGGGAAGGGGAAGCAGTGACTGCCCTACTATGTCAGGCCTGCCTGCCTAATCACACATCCCCCACACCTCCCTCTCCTCCACCGCCCACTATATGGACGGGATGCCCCCCCTCCTCCCCCCCCCAAATGAACCACATGCCGTATGTGCCATGTGGCATTTCCCTACAGCCCAGGCACCACACAGTTTGGGTATGGCAGATGATGCAGCCAGCAGACAAAGTCAGGTAAACAGTACCCAACAATGAAAGAAGAAGTACATGTCAGGTGTGTGGAGAGTTTCGAGCACGCAACAGAGACGGCTTATTCGGCACACAATGGAGTGTGCAGGATCACATAGGCCCCCAGCAGAGAGCAACCCACAGCCTCCACGGGCGATGACAATTCCAATGGTAACCTCATCATTGCGAAAACCTTCTCCAGGCATTCAATCCACTGCTAGCAGTACCTATCCCACATTCCTAAAGCGGCTCGCCCATATGCAGCAGGGAAATTCACAAAACCTTCTTAAGCAGGTGAATGGAGGTTCCACTCATTTAGAAGCCCGAGGCACCATTAAAGCATGGCGCAACCTACTTCTGTTTGGCAATGTCTGTCTTGCAGTTCCTGAAAGACGAGGCAAACTGCTAACCACTTCAGTCATCAAGGTGGTACGCAACTACCCAAGAATAGATAATTGTGTCTCTCTGCCCCATCATCGCAGGAATCACAGAGGTAGACCCAAGAAAAATTCCACTGAAAACGAGAAAATCTGCGCAGGTTGGCAAAAAAATCGAGGAAGGTAACACAGTGGAACAATCAGAATAATTACAAGTGACGACACTGTGGCTCCCAAAGATGAGACCACAGCTCAAGCACTAAGAGACAAGCATCCGACAAGGGACACCATAGCCATCAACAACAACCCTGAGGGACCCCATCGCTGGACAATTAATTTTGCCAGGATCAGAAGTCTATAAGGCGACAGTGTCATTTCCAGCAGGATCTGCAGGGGGTTACACTGGAATTCGACCACAACACCTCAAAGAGATGGTAAATTCAATACTCAGAGCATCTGATCAATTCTTCTCACCGAATTAATTTTCGTCAACTGCCTGGCTGGGCGAATCCCGAAGAAATTAAACCTTTCTTTTTTGGAGCCTCATTATGCGCTTTGAAGAAGAAGGATGGGGAATCAGACCCATTGCTATTGGTAACACCCTTCGCCGTCTTGTTGCCAAAGCAGCAGTAAGAAACATTCGCCTAGAAGCTGACAGTTTACTCCAGCCACACCAACTGGGCTTTGGGGTCTCTCAAGGCAGTGAAGCCACAGCTCATGCGGCAAGCATGACCTACTAGAAGACAAGGCCGTAGTCAAACTTGACTTTTGAAATGCCTTAATATGGTGAAGAGATGTGGTCTTGCCAGCCGTTCGGGATCGGGTTCCCAGTCTTTTTACCTTCATTTCAGCTCTCTACAGCAAACCCTCAACTCTTTTGTTTGCCGCACAAGAAATTCCCTCATCGGAGGGTGTTCAGCAGGGTGATCCACTCGCTCAACTTCTCTTCTGCTTGGCCGTAAGAGAACTAACTTCCAGTCTATGCAGAGGTTCAACATCTGGTACCTGGATGATGGCACTCTGGCAGGTCTGTAGAGTCCTTCTTAGAGGACTTACAATGGTGAAGACACAGGGATAAGCCTTAGGACTCATCCTCAATCCTTCAAATGTGAAATCATCACAACAAACCAGGAAATAATCAATGCTGTGCAAACAATTCCCCAGGAAGTCTCTACTACCTCTCCATCCAACAGTACCCTCTTGGGAGCACCGCTGGGTCACCAGGCCATCGACACAGTCCTCATGGACAAAGTGAATGACCTGAAGAGAATGGAGGAGAGAATAAGCAATCTTGATGCCCATGATGCCCTGTATCTCCTCACAACTTACTTCCTGAGGTGCGCACCCTTTTGACAACCCAACATTGACGAGTATGACGCACACCTGATATCAACCTTAAAGAAGGCACTGAATCTGTCACTAGAGGATCGACAATGGGAGCAGGCAACCTCCCAGTGCAACTGGGAGGTATAGGGTGACCAAGGATTGCAGGTAGCTTTACCTGCATTTCTGTCGTCGTCTTTGGCCTCCTGTGGATTAGTCAAGAAGATTGTTCCCGAATGCTTGAGAGGTGTGGTGGGAGCTCAAGATCCCAGGTTCATTGAAGGAGCTGTGCAGTGGGACACCCTTGCAGACTTCTCTATGACCAGCTCCTCCCAAAGACCACAAACAGTCCAAGCTGGGACAAACCGATCATGGAAAAAATTGCCAACACAGTGCTCACCAACGCTTCAGGAAAGGACAAAGCTCGTCTCCTTGCGGTGAACGCACCACACTCAGGAGATTTCCTTCTAGCCATTCACAATTCCTCTCTGGGCACTCTACTCGACCCACAGGCCATCTGGATTGGTGTTGCTCTTCGCCTAGCCGCCCCCATACTCACCGAACATAGGTGTATTTGCGGCAGGGCGACTGCTGATCAATTCGGACTTCATGGTCTCTGTTACACATCAGAAGGAAGTATGCTAGACATGAGTGGTTATCAAACAAATAGATAAACTGAAGCAAAATAAGTCCCCGGGACCCGACGAGTTGTTTTCCGGTACTTAAAGAATGCAAAATGGAACTTAGTCAGCCATTAACGAATGTGTTTAATACGTCCATCCTAACTGGTGTTGTGCCAGAGATGTGGAAGATAGCTAATGTAGTTCCTATATTCAAATCAGGGGATAAGTCCATTCCATCAAATTACCGTCCAATAAGCCTCACGTCTATAGTAGGCAAATTATTAGAATCAATTATAGCTGATATTATCAGAAGTCACCTTGAAGAACATAATTTGATTAATGAACCTCAGCATGGGTTTACGAGAGGTCGTTCCTGCCTGACAAATTTATGACGTTTTCAATAAAACATTTGAGGCAGTAGACAGTGATAAAAGAATATGATAGTTTACTTGGATTTCAGTAAGGCCTTCGATAGAGTACCTCACAAGAGACTCTTAAGAAGGTGGCAGCTCATGGTATAGGAGGTAAAGTTCTAGCATGGATAGAGGCATGGCACCAATAGAAAGCAGAGAGTTTTCATTAATGGGGTCAAATCTGAATGGGGATTTGTCACTAGTGGCGTTCCACAAGGATCAGTTTTGGGCCCATTGTTGTTCATAATTTACATTAATGACCTTGATGAAGGAATTGCAAGTGACATGAGTAAATTTGCTGATGATACAAATATAGGCCGTATAATTCATTCTGAGGAGGATAACAGTGAACTCCAGGAGGATTTGGATAAATTAATGTCTTGGTCTGAAAAGTGGCAGATGAAGTTCAATGTGGACAAGTGTAAGGTGCTTGTCGTTGGTAATGAAAATATCCCTCGAATTTATAAACTAGGTGAAGTTGAGCTTGATCATACAGAATGTGAAAAAGACTTGGGAGTCATGGTAAGCAGAAATCTAAAGCCAAGACAACAGTGCCTAAGTGTGCGCAATAAGGCTAACAGATTACTAGGATTTATTTCAAGAAGTATAAGCAACAGAAGTC